>PVIR01019860.1:0-31534 GCA_004026965.1 Petromus typicus
AAAAAAAAAAAAAAAAAAAAAAAAAAAAAAAAAAAAAAAAAAAACAATTGAATTGAGTTGCCTTATATTCTATTCCACACTCAAGGTATAGAAAGTAGGAGATGGGGACTTTAGAATCTAACATAACAAGGTCTAGGTACAGATGAATTAAATCTAAATTAGTTTACTGTTGTATAATAAGTCATCCCTAAACTTAGTGGCTTGATACCACAATAGCATGATTACTTTTGCATAGTTTCTATGGAACTCAGAAAGGCTTTGATTGATGGTTCCTTCTTGGGTCACGAAGCTGCAGTCACGAGTTCAACAGGGATTATTGACATGTACAGGCTTTGATGATCCTCTCATGTGCTGGTCAAGGTGGTACTGATTGTTGAAGGATCTGATTTCCTCTGCAAAAATCCTGCTCTGCACTTTACCGCCTCACATCCTGTACACACTTCCTGCAGACATGGTGACTTACATTATCCAGAGAGCAAGAGGAAAACTGTGATGTTACTTTGGCCATAATATTTTGGTCATACACAACAGTCTTCATGTAATATAAGAGAGGTCATAATAGCAAGTATCAAAAATCACCCAGGCCATGTTGAAGGCTGTTCTTACAATCTCTTTAACATGAAAATGAATACATTTTTTGAACAGAGGAGGGCAGACATTTTGGGACTCTGCACATGGTTTTTGCACATCCAGTGCCACAGTCTCTTCAAGATCTCACCTCCGTGTTTGTCTTTGTATAGCCTTATGATTATTGTCCTTGTTCCCAATGTTACCTCTTTTTAAAAGCATCCAGTGGTCTAGTTAAAATGTCTGCCAACTCCTATTTTTATAACCTCCTAGCTAAAATCTTTAACCAGGCAGTCCAAGCCACAATCTGTGCCTGCTCTTCTTGCATCATCCTGTTTATTCTCCACACATCCCTGACTATTTTTGTTTCAGCCATACTGAACCTCTTAAGGCTTCTCCAAATGAACCAATCTCTTTGCTATGTCACTGCCTTTGGTTTTCCTCTTTCCTCCTGAAAGAATAACAATAGGTAATAGTGTCTCTGCATATCCTGAAATCTGGTGAAGTCTGTGCTAAACAGTCCATTGACTACTTGGATGATGTCTTTACAATAATCCTACGTGATAACCTGCATGTCATTCTCTTTCCACAAATAAGCACTTTTTAAACTGTATGAATTCATAGACTCCAGGGAAGAATTTAAGAGTTCTTCCGTAATCCTCTTCATTACTTTCTATGTACTAACTAGAAAATACTCAAGTTTTAAAATAATTCTTATTCATTAACTAGTTTTCAGCATGCCTGAACAAATCTTTTTTTAAAATGTGTGTGTATATATGTTTCTGTTGCAGATGGAGAATAGACTGACAAAGTTGATAATGTAACAACTGCTTTGTTTTTCCTGGACATATCAAGCAGCTGAATGATCAACACCTTATTAAATTTAGATATTTACCAAGGCTATAGATATACTTTTTCTTCTTTTCATTTCTCCAAACTTCTTTCTGCAGTCTCATGACAAGTTTTTCTGCTTTGAATAACCAAATAAATCTACTGACCATCTGTGTGCATTTAACGTAGACCAGCAGAACATTTCCTTAACACTGTATTCTCAATAGTGCTTGGTTTTATTATATTTGGATCATAGCATCTAACAAGACCTGAAAAAGGCAATAGGATCACCTAAATGAGTTTTTAAGCATGTGTGATGCATGAACATTGCAGAAATATTCTTTAAAAATGATTGACCATCAGCTAAGAAATGCAGGCATCACAAAGTGAATTCTTTGTTTTTATATGGTTATAAAAATTGAAAATATCTTCATGTCTAGTATCTTTGGTGTTAATTAAAAAAAAACTCACTTATTTTAATTCAAGACACTTGACATCCAGAAAACTCAGCTTCTCTTTGTACTTTCTAAACCAAGTAAATTAAAATATATCAATGGGAGAGGTGGGTGCAGCTTGCTGAGCTGCTCACGCTTTCTGCACCTTGTGCGTGGGAACAATTAACTGGGTGAACAGAGCTCGCACATGAACTAATGGGCTTTACATGGTATTTTAAATATTTTACTAGCTGTATTGAAAATTCATGTTTCTTTGTAACCCAAATGGTTTATTTTTATTCTCAAAATCATACCATAATAATTTAAAATTGTGTGAAATGAGACAGTTAAGCTTCTATTCTACATTATGAAATACTCTGGAGATGATTTCTGTTAGAGATCTTTCCTGAGAGAGCATTCTATACTGTACTTTGTTCAGGGTTTCAGATGACCATTTACCACAATAGGTTTAAATTGATAAGTAATGAGTCTTTAAATTACTCCTTCCACCTGCGGCAGAGAAATGAATTGAATGCATTTTAGATTTTAAGCACTGTGTGTCTTTCCCTTTAGAGATGATATTTCTATTCATCCATTATCTTCATTTTTAAAAAACTTCTGGTAATAGGCTTCCTAATGGGTGTGACATCTCACTGTGGTTTAAGGTCCTTAATCCTGTCATTGAAGGTTATTTATTGTGACTACTGTGGCATGTTTTCCATTTTTATGCATATTCTTTAAAAAAATTCAAATCCTAGAGTTTGCACAGTTTGGTAATGTTCAGTTAACAGCACTATTCCATACCATTAAAAAGTCCTGTGAATCCATTTTTTAGTGGTCATTAAAACTCACTTACAGACATATTCTAATGTGTTTAGGTGTCTGATACATTAAATCCTGGCATAGCTGAAATGATGAATTTTAATGCACCAGACAATCATAACACAAAGGAATGTTCACTTGGGACCACAGATGTAATATGGAATCAAAGACATAACTTCATGACACCTTCTGTCAGGACATTAACTGCTTAAGCACCAAATTCTCTTAATATAAAAATGAGCAGTCATTAGGTCATTTGGCCTATCAGATACACTGAAGCAATTTTCTCTCACAACAGGATATATTCTCTATCCAGTTAGATGACTAATGTATCTTTTAGATAAAGATTTAAAACCAGGAAGTAAATTTAGGGGTAAACTCAAGATTTGGTTATTATAAACATGTTCACATTTTAGTTAAGATTTACTTTCCTTGGGAGAGACACTCTACAGTGCTTACCAATGAATCTTAAAATATCCCCTGTCATTATCAACATGCCAATTACATATTACAAAAGAAAATGTTTATAATGGAATACCTTAAGTACTCTATCCAAAACAAGAGATCTATTTTATATTAGTGGTATGCTATGAGACTGTGCTGTAGAGCTCAAAGAATTGTTAGGTCATAGTGGTTTGAGGGCATAGAAACTGGCATTTCCTTGGTTCTGTGTAACTTGGCATAGCTGATCATTTGGGGGAGGACTTTTGGAGCAGACTTCTGTCACATTTGCCATATGGAGTTATTGGGCTTAGATTATAGAGATTTTCCTGCTGTTTGCCTAATTCAGTGATTATTGACACCTCTAGCATTTTTTCTGAGCACAGAGAATGTGTTCAGAAGAAACTGACACCTCAGGAAGAAAGATTAGTTTGATATTTGGCAGGCTGAGGTGGTCTCCAGCATTTCTCAGAGGTAGTGTTTGGTGACAAATTGTGCTGGCAGTGAGGAGAGGCCCTGACATCTCTGGGGTGGTTACCTGAGGGTCTGGCCCTTGGCCTCCTCTGAACTGGGGTGGGACTAGCCCAGAAAGCAACAGCAGTGAGACAGTGCAGACCTAAGTGTCAGATGACCTACTCCACAGGATCATGGATGACTTAGTGTGGGATGTTGTGGAAATATAAAGATAGGGAAGTTAAATTTAGATGAAGAAATTGAATTTTTTGAGTTTTTATTTTCTGAATGCTAGGAAACACTTCCTCCTCACAGTTCTGTGAAACGCAGACCTGTTTCCAATAGTCTTTCCTTAGGCAATATCACTGTGCAGGTGGATTTTCCTTTCTGTTTTTCACTAAGTTCATATTGTTCTATCAGCACCCCTGTCGGTGAGATGGCCTCTCCTGTTTCTCAGATGACACAGAGGTGTTGAGGCATGAGTAAAAACTAGCAGCTCTTACCCTGATTATGGAACTTATGAAAAATCCATGTTTTAAAATCAGAAGACTTTACTTAAAATTGCTATTTTCTGTTTCTCCTGAAGACATGGCAGGCACACTAAGCCACTCTGCTCACGCTCTCACCTTGTGGGCGCTGTTCCTGCTCACTGGGTTGGCTGTCCACCTTGGGAGGGGGTCTGCCCAACTGTGGTCAGCAGTGCCGCACCTGTCCCCCTCCATAGGTGTCCTCACTATCTGGATGTGCTGGAAAAGGAGCGCCAGGTGAGGAGAAGGGCTGGAAAAGCCTTAGGAGCCTGTTCTTGGAAAAGTGATGTCTTCACGACCCACTCAGGCACTCGCTAGGGCTGAGACTTTAGTTCCTCAATATCTCAGTCATCATTGGGGTTGTCTAAAATGCCTATGGCAGAACCATCCTTCAAAGCCAAAGGGAACAGAATCTCTGAGGAAATTGCACCTTAAAGCAAACATCTCAGGTGATGCTTATGAATCATAAAGTTTGAAAATTACTGAATTTTTCATGGATCTGACAGCTTTTCCTCTAGACAGATCCGATTAGAGGCACCTAGTGGTGCCTCTAATTCAGCTAACCAGAGCAGCACTGCCAAGGACACAGAACCTTGTCCTTATGAGAAGCCACTCAATGCTGATCTTTCTCAGTGTGTCCAGGACTAAGATACTACCACAGATAAAGCAGATAATTAATTCATTCTGTGTAACACAAAGAAGAACTAGGGGAAGTTATGTTTTTATTTTTTTCTAGTTATTGTAGAAGGGCAGGGAATCACTTGTGTTTATTTTAACCATGTTCTTATTTTTAATGTGAAACTGAAATATCACACATCTACCTGCTTTCTTTCCTAGTGTGTGGAAGGTTTTAGCTTGATGTCATTAGCACGTAGAGCATGTTTGCATCCTCTAATCCCTCAGATGAGTCACCCCACATCCCCAGCACATAGCTGCTTCTAGGACACTGGCTGCTCTCAGTAGACCAGGATTTGAAGCCCAGAGGAAAGAACCAGGAGATTTCTTCAGAGATAATCAATAAATAACAAATTACTATAAATATGCAGTTATTCACTCAGCCACTGTTACACAAAAGCTGACAAGGCTGCTAGCAAATTGTATATGGATTCAGGCTCTGTATCCACACAGCTAATGCACACATGAATTATTCAGTGAGATTTGCTTCAGTGGGTTTTTCTGAGTCACCTTGATGTGTGACCAGTTTCCAGTAATACGTTAAATATTATACATTATGGTACATTCACTGTTTTTATATGACTACATTCTGAGTTCATACATTTGTCAAAATTCATGCTTGCATTGTGGCCTCTCAGATATCTATCTTTTCCTATGTATTTTATCCCTTAAGCAAATATGTCTTCACCTCTCTGGGCCTCCGTGTTCAGTCACTGGCTGTGTGTGGAACACGCAGGGAGGAAGGAAGTCATTGCCTCTCACCTTGTGCTTGCTGTTGAAAGGGGAAGTAAGAGGAATCAGCACCATAAAGAGCAGGGGTCAGGAGAGGTTCCTCTCAGGACAGGACCTCAAAGCTCAGGCCTGAAAGATGGGTGGGAGCAATTGGAGGATGACATGTTAGCTGAGGGCTTCCAGGCAGACAGACAATGTTCCTCCTCAAGAAGGGCCCATTCCTCTTGAGGTCTTCTCGTTAAGCCAGGTCCACTCTAGATAATCAGCCTTTTTAATTAATTCATAATGAGCTGACGGATGGCCTTGGCCACACATGTGCACTCCCTTCCCCTGCTCCATGAGCTGTAACCGAAAACAGAAGTGACGTGTCCTCAGAGTCCAGCTGCCACGGAGAGGAGAGAGCTACACACCATGTGATATAGGGGCTAGATTTCTTGGGGACACCTGAAAATTACACCTACACAGGAAGAATATTCCATGCTGGAAGAAGTGAGCTTATAAAGGAAGCCTAAATAAAAATATAGCAATTTTCACTGTTTGAGAATAAGGCTAGAGTGAAGAGCAGACCAATTATGCACTGCTGGTTAGATTAATGGCCTGTGCATACACTCTTATGCAACTATTAAAGACCTACTTGAAAAGAGTACTTGAAACATAGAAACCTATATGCATAAAATATTAAATGGAAACTCATGATAAGGTGTTTTTGCAGCATATTCAGTTTGGAAATATATATATATATATATATATATATATATATATATATATATATATATATGGAGAGAGAGAGAGAGGGAGGGATCATAAATACCTAAAAGTAATACATTTCTTTGTAGGCCTTGAGTGATTCTGAGTAGTAAATGGCTGGCCTAGAAATTATTCCATTTCTAATTTCTCCACAGTATATATTTATTTCTCTAAAAATAACAGTCCAAACTCTCTTTATGGTAGTTTGTAGAAACCATTTTGAACAGTTTTCTTTGAAGAGAGTGGCAACTCTGTCCTCCAGAGGTTTTGATAGGGTACGGAGCAAGCTCAAGATTTGCCCTCACTGGAGCTGTAGGAACATCAGGACCAGTCTTCAGTGATCAAGTCTGGATTCATCCATGAACGACTGAAGACAGGGTACAGACCTAGCCGGGTGTGTTTTATGCCTATGTGGTAGACAGGAAACTCAGTCTTTATGTTCTTGTGGTATCAAAACAATGAACCTCAGGGACCGGGGAGTTAGCTCAGTGGTTCCGGCGCCTGTCTTGCAAGCGCAAGGGCCCGGGTTCGATTCCCCGGTAACCACATAACAATACTGGGTGTGGAGACCCACACCCAGCAGCAACCAGTACCCGTATACCACATACCACAGTGCCGGGCGTGGTGGCTCACGCCTGTAATCCCAGCACTCGGGAGGCAGAGGCAGGAGGATTGTGATGTGAGTTTGAGGCTGAGCTCAGGGCCAGCCTAAACCACAAAAGCGAGACTCTGTCTCAAAAAACCTAAAAAAAAATGAACCTCCCTCTACCTCAGATTCCTTACATCTCAAAGGGCAAAGAGGGAAGTCCATATTTAAGAAAGAGAATAGTTATAAGTCCTGTCTGACTGGCCTGCAGTCCTGGCTGTCAGTGCAGCCTGGACTGACTGAAGTCTTTATTTAATCACTCACTCTCGTGACTCTTGCACTCGCAGCTCATGGAGAGTCATGGCCAGAGGCTCTGGATGTGATTTCCTAGATACTTTCACCTGTGGGCTCAGACTTTAAACAGAGGTGCCTCAGTCTCTGCCAAATCCATTACCACTTTCAGGTTCACTTTGAAGAGGAAAGAATCCTTAGAGTACCAGATGGGAGCTTGGAAATAAGTAACATTGACAACCAAATCCTTCCGACACATTTCAAGAGAGCAGTTAACAGAGAAGAAAGCTGTATTTTTAGAAGTTGTTTGGGAGGTGAAAGGATTTTTGGGGGGAAGGGCAGGGAATGGGTAGGGGAAGTTTGGTGTTCTTTTTGTTGTTGTTTTATTTTGTTTTGTTTTGTTTTTTGGCACAGCAATATCTCAGAGATCTTTGAATTAAAATATAATGAAATGAGGCTCTTTGTCTTTCTTGCTCCAAATATGAAAAGCAAGCAAACTATAAAATGTCAGTCGAACACTGAAGAGACCATATTTCTAATTCATGGCAAGATGGCTAAAATAACAATTCTTAAAATATATAGTTTTAAAATTAGATTTTTGACCTTCGATAGGGCTTATCCTGCTATTTATACTGAGGCAGAAGGAGCTGATTTTTCAGGAGTTGCCTCATCAAAACCATGACTCACATTTCCTTAAGCATTTGTACCATATGTTTCCTGAGATAAAAGAAAAAATCACTTATTTTTTTATATACAATTAGTGAAGCAGGAAAAAACATTACAAGAAATCATTGAAAAGAATACTTTTAGAAGCATATGACTTAGAAATGTTGGTTTCTAGAAATTAAAATTATGTTAACTATTTGGCTGGCATACCATTAGATAATTTATGAATATAAATGAAAGCAATGGTTGTGGTGCTAGTTTCACTATTAAGAAAAGGCAGAATTCCAAGTGTTTAGCAAACAAATACAGATACTACAAAATGTATTTTATATTCAGAAATGTGAATTTGAATATTTTAAAAAGTTGTTAAGCTAACTGAAAAGAATCATTTCAGTATTTAAAAAGAAAAAGATTTTGTATTAATTGGCATTGTAGTGACTTGTGTGTACAAGCTATGACTATAAGATAAAAAGTCACATTATTTTGTGCCTAGGAAAAGTAAAAATTATTTATTTTTATGATTAACATTTTTACTCAGATATTTTTACATAGTACAAAATTATTGTTGTAAAATTCCTAGGAAGTGTATATTCAATTTAAGAGATGTGGGCCTGCATATAGAAAAAAATTATTGGTGTAATACATGAAAATCAAGTTCACATCTAATGAATGCTATTTCCCATTCGATGCTCCAATCATTTGACATTGCATTTCATTACAATTGTTTTAGGGCACTAGATTTAGGGATAGAAAATGGGTTTAATATATTCAATGCTTTCTTCCTTGGAAGGAGTCTTTTGTTTTTCTGACCTGTCCCTGCTTCAAGTTATCTCCAGGTTATCTAGGAGATATATCTGTCCTTCTAGGCATTTGGCTAGAAATCGGATCGTTACCCTTTCTTTCTCCAAAATATGTTCTGCCTGTTCAGCCCCAAGTCCATTTTCGTCTGTGTTCTTAATATCTTGCAAATGTTTTCCATAACCCAGCCTCCCTCATCTCTGCCTCTGGACCCCTCCCACCTTGACAACTTTTCCCTCTTCTTTCTGCTCTAATTGTATGCTGGGTGGTCTCTGTGAATGGCGATCTTATTAGTTATTCCCCTACTTTTGAATCTGCAGTAGCTTTCAATTCTTTTTTTAAAATTTAAATCTTTATTGGTACATTATATATACACATCATCATTGCATGCAACATTGAGAATTTGTAACCAGTATATGACACAGCTTACTTCTTATTTTTTTGCAATCCCCTACCCACCGTGCAGTAGCTTTGTAGCTGTTCTTAGAAGGAGTTCTGACCCTGCCCCATAATCAATGAGATCTTTCTCTTCCCTGGCTCCTGCTAACCCCTGAAGCCTTCCCTTTGACACTGCTCATGCATCTTGCCACAGTCCCTTTTTGCAGACAGAGTCTGCTTTGCTGAGCTCTACGCAACTTCCGGGTGTTCCTCCCATCTCCATCTCCTGTCTGATGATTCCTTCACCCCTCCCTTCCCCACTGGCTAATGCTGCTCTTCATTTAAACAGATGGCACTTCCTGGATGGTGCTTGATCTGTTCCTTTCCCATTCCAACCTTGGGCTTCTCTTCTGTCCTGATTTCCTGAATATCTCTCTGTCCTGACCACTATTTCATCATCACCTTCCCCGAAGAATTCCCCAGGACTTTCTCGAACACAATATGTATTTAATAAGAGTTGAAAAATGAGTAAGTATGTAAGTATATGTAAGAAAAATAATCTACCTGCTTGAGCATTATAAAACAACTCTTGTTTTCTGTTAATTCTGAAAACTATTGGAAATACTCTGGTCTGGAAAAGAAAACCTCTATAATCTTTTTAACAACTAAGGAAATCTAAAAAGAGTTGTTGGCCTTGATTCTGTACAATATTAGGGCCAGCTTCAGTAAACTTTTCTTTGATCTTTTCTGATGGTCACAACATGGCTGCTATAGCTCCATATTTTACATCTACTTCCAATTCAAGGTGAAAGGCAGCAAAAATCATTTCTGTCCCCTTTGTTACGAATGCAGAGCTATCCTGGAATCCACCATTCTTTCACATTGGCTGGAACTATGTCAAATGGATTGTCCCATCATAAGGGAAGCTTAGAAAACTGTGCTTTAGCATTCCTGGCCTCTATATTGGAAACCAGTAAGAGTAAGTTTGAGAATAACTGTCAGCCACCAAGGTACACTTTGTAACATTGGCACAAACCATGTCACCTCTCTTATCCTTGAGTTCTTTTCAGAGTGAACAATTGGAGTGTTTTTTCTTCCAGAATCAACTTTTGTTCCTTCTGGAATTGTTATATATTTTCTCACCCAGAGTGTATAAGCATCTACTCCTGGCAGTTGATCTAGTATTTTCTAGATTCATCCACAGTGGGACAGAGCCTGGTTAGGAAAGAATCGTTTCCTTTTTAGGAAACTGTGCTATTGTATCTTCCTCAACTCAGACCGAGCAGTACAGGCCCAGATAAGCAGCCCCTGAACACACCCATCACTCGTGTGGGTGTACCTCATATGGCAGCGTGGTCATAGTGTCTTCCACCCTCTGCTTTCCTAAACTTTATTTACTATTGCTTGAAGAACTTTTCAGATAATCCCTCTCTATCCTTTCACACCCATTAAACTGACATGAGACAAGCTCTCTTCAATTATGTATGATTTATTTAACAGATTCCTTCTGGGTCCCTGCCATGTGGTAGCATCGTCTAGGGACTAGTGACATAGCAGGAACGAGGCAAACAAGGCAGCTCGTGTCCTGGAGCCTCAGAGGGCTGGAGGGAGAGAGATGACAAGGCGCCACAGACACACTCCCACCTGACTATTTCACATAGCGATTGACAAGTGCCCAGATGAGTGTGGTGCTGAGAGACATAGCAGAGTGATAAAGCTGTGTGTCCGGGTGGTCACAGGTGTAGGCCAGCGTTCCGGGAGGAACCAAACCTTTAAATCTGATGATCAGGAGAAGTCTCTGTAAGACCTGAATAAGGAGAAGTCATCAGCATGGACAGGAAGACCTTTAGAGGCAGAGTAATTATATGAAAATCCTTTGGGTAATGGGGGTGTGACCTGAAATAAAGCCAAAGATAGTAGACAAGCAGAGTGTTGGGAGATTTGCCTAAAATAGCCCACCAGGGAGCCATTCCATAGATTATTCAAATAGGCCAGGTGGGATTCTGGGCTGCTCTGAACCATTGTCTTAACATCCATCTGGAGACAGAGCTGGACCAAACCGAGCTCATCACTGCACACAGTGTGAGCAGAGCAGCCCTATTTACATCTCCTTAGAAAGGGCGCTGTGTTTCTATGAATACAGGCACCAAACACAGGACTTTCTGGAAGTCATGTTGCTTGTACGGTTGTTGTTGTGATTTGCTATATGGTCTTTGGTGCACTCTGCTCATCTCTCTGAATATTAATTGTACAAATAGATAGAGTAGGTGGATATGATGCAAGGAGTTATTAAAATGATTCACATCACACTTCTACCATGTGAAAAATAATGTATAGTCAAAGGCAAGCCTGCACTGCATCTTCGAGTAGCTCAGTGAAGCTTAAATAACATGTTTGAAATTCAATCGGTTACTGAAATGAAATAATCTGGATGGCCTTCAAAATGTATCTCTTGAGGATTTTTCCCTCAAAGGAAAATTGAATGATAAAACAATAGAATTTAAATAATAACAACAACCCCTCCAAAAAAGCAGAAAAAAAAGGAGAAGAAACCAGGCAGGAATTGAGGAGACGAGTTCAGCTGTTATTACTGATGGTGAGCCAATTAAAGGTTGCTTGTCCACCTCGCAGAGACACTAATTGCCTTTCCAGCCTCATGTCGTGGGCTCAGTGTTTTCCTGGACCGTGGAAATCAGACATCAGTTTTGACAGCACCAGTGGTGTCTTAGTCACTTCGCCATCACTGGGGCAAAACACCCGACATCCACAATGTAAAGGTGGGAGGTTATTTTGACCGTCAGGTTTTGTTGTTGTTTTGTGTTTTTTGGATTCAGTCCCTACTCTGAATCTAAAGCAGAAAGGATATGAGGGGAGGAAAGCTGTTCACGTCATGGCCTGCCAGAAGCAGAGAGGGGGAAGGAGCCAGGAAGAATACATGCTTCCACCTCACACCCCAACGACCTACCTGCAACTGGGCCACACCTCCTACTAGTACATTTAGCTAATACACTCACTAGGAAGTGAATTCACTAAATGTTATAGTGCCCAGTGACCCAACTGCTTTCTGAACACATGAGATGTATGAGGGATATTTTATTACAAGTGGCTAGTGAATTCCATATTAATACCAACCTGAGCATGTGGCTGTTTTCCAGAGAGCCCTGTGAGTTCCTCCTGTACCTTGCAAATCAAGCTTACCCTGCACCACACCTGCACTGTTCTGCCATGTGGTCTGCAGGGATCCTAAGGACTCTCCTCTCCCATATGGCATGGAGTTTCGATTCATCTTTTCCTCTTCCCTATGAGTGGATTTCTAGAAGACAGTTTTATGATGACATTCACAGTTAGCATTAAAGCCAGATAAAAATAAAACAGGATGTCAATATAGAACTAATGATGTGTGTCAGTATAAATGTATAATAATAATAAAAAGAATAGACATCTGTTTGCAATGGTACCATTTTAAAGCCACAGGGCTTTAAACGGAGGCACTCTATAAAGAGACTAACATATGTGAATGTTTGCAGATGTCTTTCAGCCATGAAAATTGCCCCATAGACAGTTGACTTTGAGTTGGAAAGCAAACTATAGGCACTGGATACTTTACTACAGCGCCTTCCTGAAGTGCTAATCTAACGATCTTCATGAGGGAAGTTTACAAAAGAGAATAATTTAGAGGTCATGGAAAGAAATTTTTAGTTAAGTTAGTAATCTTAAATTTCCTAGCTCCTGGCCTAGTGTCTGGTGAATACTTGTAATTTCTCAATAAAGGTGTATTGAGTACATGAAATTCTAGGCCTGACTGGATAGGCAGTTCACAGACTTGAGTAATAGAAAAGTGATTGGATGGTGGGGGAAGGGAGACTAAAATGAACCTGGGTGAAGAAAGCCTTAGGTGAGCGATGGAACATGGAAAATGTTGTGGAGGTCAGTGAAGGAACACAGGGAGGTTTACCACAGAGAAGCAAAAGTATGACTATTTTCCAAGATGGCTTGATACTGGGATAGATGAGCCATGGAGGGACAGTTCAGTGGGCAAATGGAGGACAGATCTAAGGTGCCTCTGAGATACAGAGAGAAGTCAGAAAGGAGCCAGCTGAGTGATGGGGTTTTCTTCAAGGAACTGACTCTCCTACTCCATATGAACACAACACACTTAGCCCTGTTTGGGGCATGAACTTCTCCCTGCTTTCATTCTTTCCATTCTAGATGGATGGATGGGTGAATGGTGAGAAGATGGAACACAGATGGACGGAAAAATGTGCAAGGGTATATCTGGGACCAAAAAAGTGGGTGTAACATGTAAAGGACACAGGGCAAAGTGAGAAGCTGTTCAGATTTAGACCAATTCCCTTGTTTATACTCTGTTTTTCTCTTTACCATAAACTTTATCACCCACTCACGCACACCATTGGTGGAAGAGATTATTTCTGATGTCTCTTTGTATTTATTTCTCAGCACCCATACAGTTTAAAAATCATTTTATAATTATTCCTCCTGTTTTCTTCCTTCATTTAAATATGTATTCATCGCATGAAATCTACTAGGTACAGGTAAACCAGGAAAACAACAATATCAGCAGTAAAGGCTGTCATGAAGAAATGGTGCCATTCATAATGTGAGTTACAGCAACACTGGTGATGATTATAGTAATGATAATGACAGCACAACATTGTCAGTGACAATGACAATGACCACAGACTCATGTGTTGAGCTATGTGCAGGTACTGTTTTAGTTTTTATAAAACATCAACACACAATATTCACAAACCATAGAGAGGCATTATTCTGCACATTCCCATTTATCTTATTTTGTCTTATTTTATACAACTGATAGTTGAGGTATCTGAAAGAGGGGACAAATGACCTGGCCAGGACAACAGAAAGTGGCAGTGGAGGGATCTGGCCCTGAGTCAAACTCCAATTGTCATAGCACTCCTGAATTATAATTCCAGAGCCACC
Organism: Petromus typicus; assembly: GCA_004026965.1. Lineage (NCBI taxonomy): Eukaryota > Metazoa > Chordata > Mammalia > Rodentia > Petromuridae > Petromus > Petromus typicus. Next base: position 13,911 of record PVIR01019860.1, read on the forward strand.
CACGACATGTCTACTGTTTCTGAGTTCTGAAATACTTTGTAGAGTTACCCTTGTAGAATTCTAACCCCAAACTATTCCAAGCAATAAGGCCCCTCCCCCTAAGTCCACTTTACCGGGTCATTAGTTATCCACCTTTTTGTGAGGATTAGTGGGCTGTTTCCGTGATGCCCAGCCTGGGCTACTCTTGCAGGGTTCTTGGTGCCTCCCTTGTGGGACACACAGTCTTTGTCAGGTGATGGGATAGGACAGCCCAAAACAGGTTGAGAGGAGGGCTTCTTTCAGCAGCATTTAAACCCCAGGTTGAGCTGCTCCCTTAAAGGACCAGATGAACCGTGGCTTTTAAAAGCAAGTGGTCTAAGGACGCTCTTTGTCTGATACTGCAAGATGTTTACCTCTTTTGCAATGAAAAGACTCTTTTTTAATTTGTAAGATTACAAGGCACCATGGAACAAATGAAAATTCATAAGTAGGTGATACAATGTCAGTCAAGGAAAGAACACACAAACTGTTTCCACATGTCCTGAACATTATCAAAGTAATTCAAAGACCCAGCATTATTTTCAGATCTTATGGCAAGTGTTAGCTATGTAGCTTCTGAAACTTTAATTAAAAATGAGCCCCTTCAGTGTTAGGAATAATAAAAAAGCTTCTGAGCAGCTCCAGATGGAGCATTTTGTGATAAACAAGTTAACCATTGCCTACTGAACTAACAGAATTTTCTAGAGACCTGGCCAGCTCTAAAGAGGAGCTTTACAGGCCAGCAACCTGACTCTCTCCATTCCCCCTACCTTGTTTGTCCTTAGTCCCTAGCCATGGTCTGTTGGACCAGGGAAGGACATAAAATAAAAATCTGTAAAATCTTGCATATAATGTGGAGAACACAAACTACACAAACTAGCTGGAGTAAATGAACTGAGACTTCATTTTAGATCTATGACAGGAAAAGAGGGAGGCATTATCATTCTTGGAAAAGTGGAACAGAGTTTGCAATTTAAATGTCACTAATGCATTCTCTGAAGCTTTCAACAAAGGGTCATTCACTGTGATTCTAGCATCTGAATTCAGAAAAGCCAATTATCCAAATAAACGACTCATGGAAACAACAGCAAAAATATAGTTTAGTGAAATATTTTTCTCCCATAGCCCCTTTGTATTCAAAACATAATACTTTATTTCCAGGAGCTGAGCTAAAGCAAAGTACAGGTGATATCATTGTTGCTACAAGGTTAATTTTACCAAGGCACTCTCTCCAGACTGGCCTTTCACTGGTAACTTGTTTGACAGAGAATTGGCAGAACCATCCAAAATAATAATTTCCCATTTACCATGTGTAAATGGAATCCAAGTTCAAATACTGCGATCTTGGTGCTGTCATATCTCAACCTAGTATATTTTATGCCACTAAAATCAATTTATTTTTATATCTAACATAAAGTAGGGTATACTGCATTTTAAAAATATTAATAGTATTGTCAAAGACCTTGCCAAGAGGAGAAAATGGCACCTAGTTCTTGAATTTCATCCTGTGAAGGCCTGAGAGAATTTCCCCATATTATTCATCTAGACTAGGACGCGGACCACTGGAAAGGCTTTGCCTTTGCAGTCATGTTAGAAAACCTTTTAAAGCTGGTACAGTCTTCCTGAAATCTTATAATAAACTTCACTGTGCAGACAGTGAACTCTATTCTGAGCCCCTGGAATTCCCTCTTCCTGGAGTAATCCTGGTTTGGTATGTCCACACACGTTTGTGATTACATTCTTAGCAGGTAGCTAAAATTCTTTTTTTTTTTTTTCCTCCTCTGTAAGATCTAATAAAGGCAGGTCTTCCTCTTGTCCCAAGAAACAACAACTCTTTTCCCTGCTTACTAGGGTGACATAGAAAATTCAAGTTGCTTCACAGTTTAGAATCTTTTCTCCTCTTTGGTGTTCCTGTCCTTCCCTAACAATTCTTCTCACTCCCTGAAAAGGGAGTTGTGCATAAGGCAAGGGCGCAGACATGAGTATCTGCCTGGAAAGGCCTTGGCCCCCTCAGCACCCTTCTGACAGGAAGGACTTTTCATAACCTGCTCTCCTCTGTGACGGTGCATGCTTTACACATTATAGGCTCAAGCTGAATGAGGTGGGTTCATGTAAGAGAACATGGCGACGGTGTGGCGGGATTTGTTATACTGCGAACATCAACTAAGATGTGGGGAGTTCCTGCAATAGGGATATGGTTGTTGAATTCATAACCTGCATTTATTACTTTTTTCTTCTATCCATAAAGACAGTGATAAGTCACTGTACTTACCTACATGGCCCTCGAATCTCTGGACGGAATTATTCTTCAGCACACCAGACAGGACTGTGTTTGTGTTCTCTGGTTTTCACACATTAAATATTAAACTATTCTGATGATTTACACTGAAGATAACTTGTCCCACAGGACATTAATATTTAATGTACAATTACTATTTTTACTACTTAGTAATACAAGTTTATTATTATTTATTATCTTAATTATTAACTGAGCATGTGTGTATACTGGGGTTTATAATAATAAAAGACAAGCTGGAAGGATTGCTAAAAAGTAACTGTGAGGGTGGGGATTTTTTAGCTCAGTGGTTCCAGCGCCTGTCTTGCAAATGCAAGGACCCGGGTTCGATCCCAGGTAACCACATACCTATACTGAGTGTGGAGACTTAGGCCCACCAGCCATCAGAACCACATACCACAGTGCCGGGCATGGTGGCTCATGCCTGTAATCCCAGAACTCTGGAGGCAGAGGCAGGAGGATTGCTGTGATATGAGTTTGAGGCTGAGCTCAGGGCCAGCCTGAACCACAAAGTGAGACCCTGTCTCATAAAAAAAAACAAAAAAAAAAAAACAAAAAAAAACATTTATTCCTCATTTTTCATTATAGATATTTCTTTGTGTTTTAAAAGATACACTCATTTTTTCCTATGTGATCTACACTAAAAAAATATATTTTTGTAAATGAGGCTTTTTTTTTTTTTTAACTAACTGATGCATGAAGTCCTTAGGGCTATTCTTTCTAGAAAGTGTCTTTCAAGAATTGTGCTTACTTAGGGGTGGGGATTAGCTCAGTGGTTCCGGTGTCAGCTGACAAGCACAAGATCCAGGGTTTGGTCCCAACACCACAACACCATGTGTGGTGGCTCATGCCTGTAATCCCAGCATTTTTGAGGCAGAGGCAGGAGGATTGCTGTGAGTTTGAGGCTGAGCTCAGGACCAGCCTGAACTACAAAGTGAGACCCTGTCCAAAAAAAAAAAAAAAAGTAACTTTGAAAATAAGCCTTGTGACAAATCATAATCATATATACCACTAGCAGCCTACAAATGCAGTCTTCATCAGGGTTGTCATGTACTGTGGTATTGTTTGTACACAAAATGAAGGCATTTAGCTGGGGTGGAGAGGAAGGCTTAGCTACAGACTATAGTCCTGTTGATAACCCAGACACCAGTATAATGCATTTATCTGGAAAAGCTGGAGGTATTCTGGGAATACCTGTTTTCATTTTATCAGTGAAGAAATTAAAGATCAAAAAGATTATTCCTCATGAATATATTTCCAAGTAGTAATAAATAAGGACTCAAGCCTAAGCCAATATGGCTCTACAGGTCTTGCCCAACAAAACTATCAACATGAATATGAGGCTTATTGCACCATTTAAAATGCAGGGATTATCTAGTTGTGTGCTATAATTTTGGATTATTTCATAAAAACAGGCTTTAATGGCTTTACTACAAGGGACAATTGCAAAAGAGTGTTGAGATGATATACTGCAAAAATGCAAAAATAAAAAGCTAAGAAAGCAGACTTCCTTTTTACATATACTGGATTTGAAAAGAAAACACTAGCATCAAGCCTCTGCTGAAATTTCAAAGTGGCCTCTTTACTTAATAGGCAATTCATTGATTATAAGCTATTAGTGACTATTAACCTACAAAACTGTATTTACAGTTCACAAATGGATTTATTTTCACAAGCTTTACTGGGAGAAAATGCTCAGTCAACACTTTCTTTGCCTAAAGGGTGTGATAAGAGAGCATGAAGCATGGCAAATGAGTATTTAGTCTTTGAATCTGGAGTTGACAGAGAATAATATTCCACAGGTTGATGCAGTCTCCACTCCACACAGCCTCGATTCCATTTACAATTTATATGATCAGATGTCAAATTAAAATGCAGTCATTCCTTTTCAACAGATGCCCTGTACAATTATCTCATGTTTAAGCTCTCACTCATGTGGTTCAGCTAGTGCAGCTAGGATCATCATTTCATGCATATGAAAAAGGCATCCTGTCAAGCTGATCCTGTCTACTCATAATAGGTAACAAAACATATTCCCTTCCCACAATGCTTTGGGATTTTGATGAAGAAGATAGGTTTATGAGGCTACATAGCATTAGGTATTATTTATGAAACAAAGTACTATAGGTATTTGATAGTATTTACAGGGTAGTTTTCTACACTGTATTTACACTATGTTTACAGTTTGTACTTAACAGTATAGTTTTCTTGCTCTGTTGGTCCTTATGGCTGTGGGTAGATTTGCTTACACAAAAAAGAGTGGCAAAAGGAGAATGAATGTGCATGTGGTTATTTCAGAACAATGCAACTTGATAATTGTAAGAGTTGAATTCTATAGATCACTCTCCAGATAATTTTGATGTGAAACTTCACTACGTAAAATAATTGATTCTCTCACTCAGCTATACTCACTGATTGCTTGTCGGTTAAAGACTGACAAAGTTACTTCTCTTTGATCTCCATTGTCTGAAATTACTGGATTCACCTATCAATTGGCACATTAGAGAGGAAAATCAGATTATCTATATTTGTTATATGCAATAGTGAATGCTAATGTATATGAGCCTTGGTACATAGTAGTTTTTGTAAGCGATTCTTCTAGGAGACTGTGCCTGACTCCTCTCCCACACACCTCCCACCATAGGCCGCGCAAAATGGTATCACAGCCAGCCGTGAATCTAGAACTCACTGACACTGGACAGTGCCCCCCAGGAGGTGCACTGCCACCACTCAAGGACTTCAGAAAATAAATTTCTTTTTACGTTTCCATTGGCTTCTCACAAAACACACTCTTATTTTCCTATTTGAAATTTGAAACCTATTTGAAATTTGACTTAAGCAAAATTACCTCCTCCAGATCTGTGATTGCAGCTTATCCTTTCAAATCTCACACATCTCATGGTTGGAGAATTGAATATTTGTCTATTTTCCCTTCACTGTCATTTTCAAATTAGACTTTCCTGTCTTACATGAAGACTGATCTATATTCACAATATTCTTTCCATCCTTCTAAGGTCACCCATTGTCTTTCTAGACTCCTCCACAACAATTCAGTCTCCCTTTCTATTCATCCCACAAGCCAACACTGCTGGTCACACAATCATGGAGCTCACAGGAAGTACATCACAGGAAGTACTTTTGCCCCACCACAGCTGCCAGCATACTTCAGTCTCTCCTGTAATTGTCATAGTGTAACACCATTTTGTTTTTGCCCCGTCTGCAGTCACCATCTCTTAGTTTTGTGTTTGAGCCCTCTCTCTCTGTGACATTTTTGTACTTATCTAGATCCTTAGTGGCCTTTTTATTTCTTTAGTCTGATCCATCTCATCCCTCCTTCCTTCAAGGTTCTACCTCTGTATCAATCAGATTGGTTAATTTTTCTGATTTTTATGGTGCAATCTGGTTAGATTTTCTTGAAAGCTTTCTAAAATAAAAATAGTCTGTCTCATTTCAGAAGTAAAGAAATTGACACAGAGAAACAAGTTGGAATCTAATCAGTGGCAGATATCTTTTGATGGCCAGTTCATATTCCTTTCATGGTAATGCAAACTACCAAACTTTAAAAATAAGACAAAAAAATCTCTTATATTCATGTGTAGGCTAATATTTTAGGGTTGTTTTGGGGAAAATATTGAAAATCTCAGTATATATGTGCATCCTGTACATATCTCATTATACTTGCTCTGGAAGAGCACTGGGGATTCCTAACTATGAAAAGTTCAAGCTTTGCTGGTGTAGGCAGTAATTTCACCTGAAAGAGCTGATGTCCTAACATGCTTTCAATTCTTTTTTTTTTTTTTAGGTTTTCTTTGAGACAGGGTCTCGCTTTGTGGTTCAGGCTGGCCCTGAGCTCAGCCTCAAACTCACATCACAATCCTCCTGCCTCTGCCTCCCGAGTGCTGGGATTACAGGCGTGAGCTACCATGCCCGGCACTGTGGTGTGTGGTACTGGTTGCTGCTGGGTGTGGGTCTCCACACCCAGTATTGTTATGTGGTTACCGGGGAATCGAACCCAGGCCCTTGCGCTTGCAAGACAGGCACTGGAACCACTGAGCTAACTCCCCGGCCCACATGCTTTCAATTCTTGCATCCTGGGGAATAAAATGGCTTCTTTAAAGAAAAAAATTATAATCATAATAGACTTTCGAATTTCCCTCCTCAGTAATCCCATTGTCTTTCTAAAACACATGGAATTCAGGGCTGTGAGGTCAGAGTTAGAGGTCTGGCAGTCAAATGAAAGTGATCCTCACCCAGGCTTAAGAACATATTCCTTGGGGTCCATGCAAATTTGAGAGATTCTATTTAAGCAATAGCCATAAATGGCCCAAGTTGAGTTCTGGCTTCAGCCCTGAACTTCTTAGTGCCATTTAATCTTCAGATCTCACACATTTCCTTGCCAGACCAAGGCAAATCTGCAGACTAGGGAAGCTACCATCATTCTCTGGGCTGTTGCAGTGTCTCCTTCTGTTGGAACTTTCCTTCTGTACAAATAGCTGCTGTTACAGTCGTCCTTCCCTGCCTGTGTTTCTGTTCGCCTTGTAGTTCATCTCTTGCTTGTCTCTGCCCTTATCTGTGCTGATGCATTGCAGAGTCAAAGTCTTCCTTATCAAACATCACCTTTTAACCTGATTGTTTTACCAAACCTTACAGTTTGGTGCACTGCATTAACTCTGCTGGTATCACTTCTCCCCTGAGACTGACTACTAGGCAACTGGTGCCAGCTTCTTCCACAGCATTTTTGCAATTGCTCCTTAAGATTTCACTTTTACTTTAAGCCAATGGACTGCTCAGAAAATGTGGATGACTATGTGAAGCAGACCAAAGAGATTCAGAGTCAAAGGTGAATTCACATTCTGCCTCTAACTTAAAATATGACCAAGGTCAAACTCAGTAAGCCTCAGTTTTCCATATTAAAAGGATTACAGTATTTGTAATTCTAGCCCCTCATCAGATTCATTTGATGATTAGATGAGATAATATATGTGGCCCTGAGCCTGGTGCATCGGAAACAGTTATTATAAGGTACTCCTATTGCTGTAATCAGCATTAAAAATAAACTAGTCTTCTAATCCTAGTTTTTTGAGGAATCTCCACACTGCTCTCCATGGGGGTTGTCCAAGTCTACATTCCCACTAACAGTGGAGAAGGGTTTCTTCTTCTCCACAGCCTCACTGACATTCATTGCTTTCTAACTCTGAGATAGCAGCCATTCTTTATGGAATAAGATGAAATTTCATTGTTGCTTTCATCTGCATCTCTTGAATGACCAGTGATGTTGAGCATTTCCTCATATGTTTCTCAGCTGCTTGTACTTCTTCCTGTGAAAAGTATCTGTTCATTTCTGATGCTCATTTTTGAATTGGGTCTTTAAATTTAGGTGGGCTGATTTTTTTTAAGCTCCTTATATAGTCTAGATAATAGCTCCTTGTCTGAGAAACAGCTGGTAAAGATTCTTTCCCACATTGTTGGTTGCCTTTTCATTCTCTTGGTGGTTTCCTTTGCTGTGCAGAAGCTTTTTAATAGGAAGAGATCCCATTTGTTGATTTCTACTAGTCCTCATGCTATAGAAGTCTTGTTTATGAAGTCTTTCCCTAAGCCATTGTCTTCAAGAGTTTTACCTAACCTGTTTTGCAGCAGGTTTAGTGTTTCTGTTTTAATATTTAGAGGTCCCATTTGACCCTGCTATTCCTCTGCTAGGTATACACACAAAAGAATTAAAAAGATTCATATCACAGCGACATATGTGCACCCAGGTTTATAGCGGCTCAGTTTGTGATAGCTAAATCTTGAAAACAACCAAAATGTCCATCACCTGAAGACTGGATAAAGAAGATGTGGTTCTTTTATAGAATACAGTATTATCCTTCCATTAAAAATTATAAGAGTGAGGCCAGGGATATAGCTCAGTGGTTCCAGCGCCTGTCTTGCAAGCGCAAGGACCGGGGTTCAATCCCCGGTAACCACATAACAATACTGGGTGTGGAAACTCACCCCAGCGGCAACCAATACCACATACCAGTGCCGGGCGTGGTGGCTCGCGCCTGTAATCCCAGCACTCCGGAGGCAGAGGCAGGAGGATTGCTGTGATGTGAGTTGGAGGCTGAGCTCAGGACCAGCCTGAACCACAAAGCGAGACCCTGTCTCAAAAAACCTTAAAAAAATAAAAAAAAAATTATAAGAGTGAGTCATTTATACTCAAATGATGTACCTTGAGGACATCCTCATAAGTGAAATAAGTAGGTCACAGATGTGTAAATATTGTATCTTTTCTCTAGTATGTGAAAATGAAGATGTAAATGAGTTCTAGTACATATAGTAGATATTGTGAAATAGAATATATTTAAAAGCAAATAGGGTGTAGGGCTAAGTAACAAGGGGAAAATAATGTGATGGTAATTAAAAAAAGAAACAAAGCTTGTGTGTATGGGGGCAGGGAGGTATAGGGTGGGTAGGGGAATGGGAAAAAATGAGAATTAAGTTGTGTCATATACTGGTACAAATTTTAATATTGAATGTGATCATGATGTGTATATATAATGTACCAATAAAGACTTGAATTTTAAAAAATTCTCCCCCGAAATTAAAAAAAAATAAACCAGTCTTCCAAGGAATCTTCCTTAGTTTCCCAAGCCTAGAAGGCAGTGATATTTATTTCATTTACCTAGTTCTATGACCATGTGACATGCACTCCAGCCTCCTGTTGACCATTCTGCCAGCTTATACTAAAGTTGAAATGACTCTCTAAGTTTTTCTTTCAATAAACTCAAAAGTGCTGTTTTTTTTAGCCATGTGTTTTCTTCAGAATAAAGCATACTTTCTAAGTAATATACCACATCTAAACCAATCTCTTAAGAGAAGTAGATTTGTTTCTGGCCTTTTCTTATACTATTTCAGAAGCTAATTTTTTCTCCTTCTTTAAACAAGCCATGAAACTATTTTTCATATCTGAATCTTGGAGTCAAATTGTTGCTACCACAAAGAAAAGTCCTTTTTCTTTTTAGCACATTCGCCTTTCCTTCTTATTTGGCCTTAACTTAATTGGTCTACAGGGATGAATCTTAACCATTGAAGTGACATATGAATGAATACAATTTTATTTTAAATAATTACTAAAGTTTTAAAATTTTTTTATGGCTAGAGAAGTAAGACTGTGTAACTGAAATCTGACCTCACAGAAGTGAACAATTCTCAACACTCCTTGTTTTAGGTTATTACTATCCTTTCATGTAATGAAGGAGACTCTTTACCTCTGGGTCTGTGGAGGTGACAGCTTTTGGTTCCCTCTGTGTGCTTTATTTCCCTGTTGGTGTGGGATGTTCTAATATGGTAGTTGCCCAGCAAGAGCAGTGGTCTATTACTGTAGAGGGCAGGAAGACATTTGGTAAATGTGATCTCAAGCTGATGATGAAGATAATGAAGAGACAGTGCTATCTGATTTAACATACTCTAATTGTTAACCTTCCCCTCAAATGTCTGACAGCAAATGAACATTTTAAAAGAGTCTCATCAACTACTTTACTGAATAATTGGAAGAAGTAGTTTCACATGAGTAGATTTTTTCCTTGGTAGATTCAATTTGCTAATGTTGCAAAATCAAAGATTATTTTCCCGTCTTTCATTTGGGCTTGTATATTTCTTCATTTTAGGGGTATGGAAGTTACAGAAAGCTCAAACAGATATCCATCCTCTCACCTCTTTGGTGATAAAGAATTATGTGGCTAACAAATGATGTGTTGGAACACCAGCTGGGAAGGCTTCCTCTCCTCGGTCGTTTTTTGGTCCAATTACAGGTGAAAAGATGCTGTCTTTCTGCCTGTCATTTAAATTCAAATATAGAGCAGGTCTGCTAGGCCTCTTCATGTACTTCTCGCCAAGATGAGAGAGTCCCCTACTGAGCTATTGCTGTTCCTACTAGAGCTCAGTGTACTTGTAAACAGTGTTCTTGTCAGGGACAGAATAAAGATGAAGGTACAGAAAATATATGACAGCGAGCGGTTCAGATTGCTCCCCTGTCACCTTGAGATCTTAAGAACAAATACACAATAATAGCATATGCTTTAAAATGAAAATAAAAAGCATCTTCCTGGAAAATTTAAGAGATGACTTCAATGGAAAATAGGGATATGTAATACAAGGGTTATCAGAAGCTTCTTTTGCCCTGTTACTTTTTAAATAATAGAGAGAAATACAAATAGCAAATAAAGATGCCTTAAAGAGACTCTTTAAAATATCGATTCATTAAGGGACAACTATACAATTAAATAAAAATGTGTTAATGCTCACACTGACAAAATGATTTTGTCTGTGCCTTACAGTTTTGCTCTCTTTTTTAACGAAGTGTGCATCAAAATAAGGTCATAATTTCGTGGCTAACCAGAACCCCAAGATTTCTTACCGAGAGAGTTGCTTTTCTGTCTTTGTGGGATGCTTGGCAGACAGGAAGGGAGCGCTGCTGGAACGTGGGAAACAGCTGTGGGGCAGCAGGATCTGCCAGCCCCCCACACAGCTGGCTTCAGAGATAATTAATTATGAAGCGAGTGAGGAAGTAATCCACATAATTGCATACATCTTAAGTAATTTGTATAATTGGGTATATATGCAAATGAGTTTCTTCTCTAAGTTATTCTTTTAACATAGAAAAAACAAATCGACCGGTGGTTGGCTAGTCAATAAAAGAAACTGAGTTTTAAACGTACCAAAAATTATGTATTCTAATGTGTGCTGTTCTTCACAATTATGTTTTTCTGTGACTAGATCTTTTATCCTTTGTCTTAACTGTGTGTGTACGTGCGTGTGTGTGTGTGTGTGTGTGTGTGTGTCTTTCTGACTCTGAATATTTCATCCCTTCTTTTAATTCCCTTTGGGTCTACTCCATGAACAACACAAGAATATTTTTCTAGATGAATACTCTGCACAAGAGGTGACAAATATGTGTTCAGTAAGACTTGTATAAGCCCCATATTATACATTTTTTTTAAAATTTCAGTGTTTTTGTTTTTAGCCTGTGATCAAAGGTTTATCCTAGGACACTCTCCCCCAGAATTGCACAGACTGCGGCGCCGGTAATCAGCGCTGGCCTTCGGGTGGAGCCTGTTGGCCCGTCTTGTGGGAAACAGCTTCCCTGGAGCCCACACGTTACTCCTGCGCTGTGTTCCTCGGGCTCGTGGCCTGCAGCTGGCCCACTGTCTCTGTCCTCAGAGGCCCTGTCAGTGTTTTGTTTACCTAGCGGTTTATGACGGAGTGTAGGGTGAGTTAGGTCAATGTGTTTTGTCTGTTAATAGGACCCTTGCTAAGGTTTGCCAGACATATATATTGATTACGCACTTCTTCCGGCCTTATCAGTGCTGCTGGAAGTTCTGAGTGAGCCGGAACCACAGAACCAGACACATCAAAAGCAACGTGCAGCAGACTCTGAAGGACAACCCTGAAGTGGACCTCCAAATTCTGATGAAACATAGAAGTGTCATTAAAATAAGGATGCACCTTCCCTAGGTCACTACTTTGAAACATTTTAAAAAGCATTCGCAAAAGTACATCTTCTTGTCCTTTATGTTTCTTTTTCAGTTATCTTTAGATTTGATTTTAGAGTCTCATACTCACCTTCCCTTTCCTGTATCCTTACTTTTCTATAAAAAGGGGGGGAAAAAGCATTCCTGTATATTCCTATCTAGAAGTTTTAATTTTAGATTTATAGTTTTGCATCTTCATGTCAGTATTTTTCTATTTCAATTTTATTCTATTTATAGATTCTTCTTTTCTCCTCTCTTTTATTTTTGGTTTTTAAAATGTTTTATATCTTTAGAAAGCCACTCCCTGGATTTTACTTTTTTCCCTTCTTCCCTTTTGTTACTGTCCACCGGCCATCCTCTATCAAGCCGGTATTTGCATTTTCTTTTTAGTATATAGTTGTCTCTAATCTCCATAGACATTATGAGAAAGGATAAGTTCACAAAGACCTCAATTAACCACTCTCATACAAGCGCAAATGGCTGAGATAATTGTAAGAGCTTAATTTTTATTTTAATGTTTTGCATATGTATATTTTATTGCATGTTTTTATGATATTATTTTCAGCTGTATTATTTCTGTGTAGACAATGAAGGCATTTTGTGAAGATCAAGTTCAAGATGAGCCATTTAGACACCCAAATGCCCAGTCTTTTCCCTGCTTTCCTTTGTGAGCACTCAGCATCGTCTCATAATGACATCCACACCAGCTCTGACCTCAACTAACCCTTTGTCCCTGGTCTCCTTTTGGTAAGACATATTTTCCCAATGAGTATTTTCTGTTTTTTTATTAGCATGCTCCTCCCAGGCAGGAAAATTCAGTGAGGGTCAGGGAAAATCATGAAATATGTAAACAGAAATTGGCTGGCTTAATTAACCAGCAAGACGTTGTACGGTTGAACTTGAAAGTGAAATGTATGTCTGACACTCCTGGATATGACTGAAGACTAATTTTAGTAATTTATGACCAGATGAAGATATACTTTAATGATGCTACAACATGTAATGCTCCTGAAGTGGAATCCTTATTTGAGGTCCTGAAATCTTGTCTTTAACAAACTGAGTAGTTGAGCACATTAGGGGATTCTGACTCACAAGAGTTTCTTTGTTTGTTGACTCATGCTTATCCTTTTGCAGGATAGGTGTTTTGCTACAATTAAATCAGGCTAATGTTCAACCAGTATTGACCAGCATGGCTCACCTTACTTTATCTTTTTACCCAGGATGCACTGTGTTTGTCTGGCAGCAAATGATCCTTGATTTAAAAAAAAAAAAAAGCTAAAAATCAATGTGGCCACAAAAGCCAACAAAACCTTTATCTGACCATCAGTTCAAAGTTCAAATCAGATAACTTACCTTAAACTTAGATTGGGAATTAACTGTATCTTAAAGTTTGTCTTTAATAACAGCACTGATTTTTTTCGTGTCTTTCTTTGTCTGCACTAAGAAGGTTAATCACCTCTCTTATTATCTGTAACAGTTCCATAGATCATTCCTATAACATGACAATTGTTTATAAATGGCATGTGAGAAAGCACTCTTAACCATTCCCTCAGTCATAACAGTCAGATAATCTCTCCATTGTTTATTTTCTCTTGGCTCTACTTTGATAAGAACTTTTCTTTACAAGATATTTTTCATTTTTCTAATAAAATTTTTTAAAAATTCCATTTTCCCAGCTCCACTTCCTTATTCAGAATTGACTTCTGGCAAGTGATATATGGACATAAAGGAACTAATCTGTACGATTCCCAAAACATCAAACTTCTGTGTGAAATTAGAAAAATGGAAATAGCCACTTTGGTACATTGTGTTTTTCAAAATGTTCTCAGTTTTCCAGCACTGGCTATATTTCTGGCTTCCCAGATCAGTAAGAACATGAATGAGATTAATCTTGCATGAATGTTTTTCATGCACATAACTTGGAGGTCCTGAGAGGAAAGAAGCAATATATATCTCATATTATATACCTAACTTCTACATGGCTCCCTACTGTAAACTTGGGTACAGCCATAAACTTTTTAGCAAAATTTGTGTAGCATAAAAATTGAAGTTTACTGGTTGGCCAGCATTCTCTTTCTTCTTTTACTTTCTTTTTTTTTTTTTTGAGGCAGTGTTTCACTTTGCAGTTCAGGCTGGCCCTAAGCATACTATGTAGCCCAGACTAGCCTCAGACTCACAGTGATTCTCCTGCCTCTGCCTCCTGAGTGCTTGGATTACAGGCTTGAGATACCATGCCCAGCTTGGCTACTCATTTTCAATTCATTTATTCATTGAAATTACTCCTTGAATTCTTGGCACTGCACCAATGTCTGGGGATGGAGAGATAAATGAAGACCTGAACTTCACAGGGAGTGCAGTCCACTGGGGAGAGTGAGGCATGCTGAAAAATCATAGGCCAGGCCTCTTTCTTTCAAATGTAGCATCAGGTAAATACAAATGCATTCCCGAGTCACTCCTACAGTAGGCAAATGATTCATTTAATTGATCAGTGATGTGGTAAGAAACTGACATCTACTAGCGCAGGCCCTCCGGTGGGGTAAAGTTGGAAGCCTCGGAGCACACAAGACCTTGGTCTGTGTTCTCACACTCGTCAACAACCCTGGCAAGCCCTCAGCATGGGTGCTGCTTTCTTGTCCTAACTGGTGTATTCCTTAGATGAGTAAGGGAGAAATCTTCATATATTGTACAATGACTGAGCAAGTGCCCCCGTTAGCAGTCCCCTGGTGACTAATGTCTTCAGACTAGAGCTTGGATGTGTGTGTTGGTGTGTAGTATTTGGAAGCTTGATTCTCTCTATGTGTCTCTGACCTGGCTTTAGTGGCTTTTGTGGGTTAAACCTGGGCATAGTGGTGTCTACTGTAATCTTTGCAAATAGGAGGTGGCAAGTTCCAGCCCAGCCAGAGAAATTTTGTGATTTAGCAAGACCTTGGCTCCCGAAAGAGTAAGATGGACTGGGAGTGATGAGGTGCCACCAGCAGACAGAGCAGTGCAGCGTGCCACATTCTTCTTATTCTCTAGATTCTAAAAGCCTTGTGGCAGGCTCTGGGGTGATTCTCACAGGCAGGCCTAGGCCAGCCCGACCTAATGCCAATCCTTTCCCTTCAGGGTCCAGCCTATATCTATCAGTAACAAAGAGATACTTAGAATCATATCAGACCCCTCTGTGTTCACTTTTCCTGACCAGATCAACACATGTGGAAGGCTTTAGGGCCCCAGTCATGCTCTTTTCTTTGAGTTTAGGACAGCTGAGATGTGTTAACTGCACCCACTGACACCCACAGACCGATATGTGTGCAAAGTTTTCCATCTCAACAATCAGATACATTAATTGTCTTCCAAAGAGGACATCCAAAGTCTTGTTCTAATACTTTAACCATCCAAGAGTAGGATCAGAAGTCTCTTCACAGACATGGAGACAAGGAGTAGGATGACTCTATAGGATGACTCTATCCAAGAGAGTAGGTTGAATGCTGTGATGGAGCACCAACCCGAGTATCATGAAACCCTAGTGAAGTTCTTCCTGGAAGAGACCTGCTTCCTGCTGTCATGAGGATCCGAGCCATGAGGTAAGGAATAAGTGGAATTTTGTAATGAGTTAACAGGAATTTTATTCAAGGACCTAATAGGTGCCAAAGAACCACTGAGAAATATTATGTACATTGTGAAAAATACAGTAGACTGGAGATGTTTTCCCCAAATCTTTACTTATTTTACTAAATCAATACTTTTCATCATCCCTGATGAGCTGATTTCCTTAATTCTTTAAAAACCCTGAGCCTTTAATATTACACATAAAAATCAGCATTCAGTCTTAGGAATTCTGCTAAGATCACAAAATTCTTTGAACTATTATCTCAGTAACCATTACCAAGTGGCTGCTATATGTTAGGCACCATTCTCTCCATGCATAGAGGAAATAAAGCAGTAAGCAAGACAGGCAGGCTTTCCATTTGCATAGAGCTTATATTCGAGAGCTGTGCTCTCTGTACCAAGCCACCTGCCACAGGTCACCCCTGAGAACTTGGAATAAAAGAGATAACTGTAAGATACTCCTCAAGTAAACATTTCAATAATGACTGAATATAAAAATTACTATAGTGCATTGGTCGTATCCAGTTAAATAAGATACACAATTGAATGAATCACACTTGTTTCTTTCCTTTTTATATAGTAGCTCCTAGAACGTGTCATCTCACCCATGACTCACATTCGTATTGGACAATGTTGCTCAAGAGAAAAGAGTCAGAAATAAACTAGTTCGCAAATAAATGAACAAGATGTTTTCTGATAGCAAGAAGTATTACAAAGAAAATAGAACCCTAAGCTACACAGGAGAGTGGCAGAGATGGTGGTGCCTCCGTCGGCCGAGGAAGGCTGTTTCGGAATGCAGTTCTGCTGACAAGGGTGGTACGAAATGAGGTCAGAAAGGTAGGCGGGCAAGGAGCTCGAAGCACTGGAGAGGAGATGGGTTACATCTGGAGGCCAGTGGGAAGCCACAGAAGGTTACTAGCAGAATGACCCAGGCGGATTAGCATTTTTCGAAAGACCTCTGTGTCTGCTTTCTGAAGAATTAAATGTAAATGAGCAGGAAGAGAAGCAGTGAGCCCGGAAGCCATTTCAGTAGTGCTGGCAAGATTAGTGGCTTGGGTGGAAAGCAAAGGTGATGTTAAACAGCAGACAGATATTTGGAACATATGCTCAGCCTGCGGCTTTCAGAAACTCATTGCCAATTGGATATTGGAGCAGAAGAACAGACGTGCGTCAGTGGTGGCTCCTGACTGCTGGCTTGAGGTGTATGTGGCAGGGAAGGAGCATAAACTGACATGGGAAATCCTCAGAATAACCTAATGAGGGAGAATCTGTTTTGCCTATGGTAAGTGGAAAACCCTGTTAGCAATTTATATCAGGAATTGCATTGTCTGGTGGACACACCGGGGTGAGAAATATACATTTAGGAGACAGATCATGTTGCTGGAATCAGCAGAAGGCAGACTGTGGTGAGGGAGGGCCACAAAAGTGTATACAACACGTCCTGGTGTGAAGGGGTAGACAGCACTTCTAGAGACTGCTTGCTTTCAGTGGACTCTTTGGGGACAGTGAGAAGCTACCAGACCTGGTGCCTCTCTCGGCTGGAGCGGTGCCAGGCAAGTTCCGTCCTTCCCTCCATTCTTGCTTTCTCTAGGCAGTTGGAGATAAACTAAAAGCATCATTGTTAATGTTGTTTTGCAAAGACTGAAAAGAAAGAAATCATTATAAGCAGGAAATCATAAAATGTGGGGAAATTGCTTTATTGGCCCTTGGCTGAAGTCTACAATTTGGAGAATTATCCAGGAAGGCAGTAAACACAAGTGATAGAGACACAAGTTTGATTTTATTAGTCTTAGTGAGAGATGAACCCTTTGTTAAGCGCTCTGGGTAGCTCTCAGGCCTGAGTGCAGCAGTGAGCAGACCTAGGGGCTGTGCCTCAGCGAGAGCTGAGCAAAGTCGAACACAGCACACCTGAGAGTTCAGAAAGCCCAGCAGGCTGTGTTAAGAACACTGACTCTCGGGCCGGGGAGTTAGCTCAGTGGTTCCGGCGCCTGTCTTGCAAGCGGAAGAACCCGGGTTCGATTCCCCGGTAACCACATGACAATACCGGGTGTGGTGATCCACACCCAGCAGCAACCAGTACCACATACCACAGTGCCGGGCGTGGTGGCTCACGCCTGTAGTCTCAGCACTCGGGAGGCAGAGGCAGGAGGATTGTGATGTGAGTTTGAGGCTGAGCTAAGGGCCAGCCTGAACCGCAAAGCAAGACCCTG
>PVIR01019861.1:0-32051 GCA_004026965.1 Petromus typicus
ACAGTATCTATTAGTTTCTGCCTCGTTGTTTTCCAGAAAATTGTCTTCAATTTCTATGCAGCTGGAAACAACACATTCACCATGCTGAAGATTCTTTTTATTGACCTTATTGGTATATTTTATACATACATTATGATCCCATTCAACACTGAGAGATGTACTTGTACATGACACATCTTGATTCTCATTTTTCTCCTTTCCTCTGCCCTCCCCACAGCTCCCACCCCTATACACATAAGCTATGCTTCCTTTTTTTAAACTATCACATGTTTTCTTTCCCTTATTTACTTTCCCTCACTTGCACTTCCTTTTTCCTTTTGCACATTTTCTTCTATTTCACACTACCTATCATACATTTTGGCATTGCTTTACACCTTCAGTTTTTCATACTAGAGAAAAGATATAATGTTTACACATCTGTGCCTATTTATTTCGCTTATGAGTATGTCCACAAGGTACATCCATTTGAGTATAAATGACTCAAATTCATCCTTCTTTATGGAAGAGTAATACTCCATTAAAAAAACCCCACATCTTCTTTATCCAGTCTCTCATTAACAGGCATTTGAACTATTTATAAGATTTAGCTGTCACAAACTGTGCTAAAGGAGAAAACTGTGAAGAGATAGGAGAAAGCTGTCACAAACTGTGTAAAGGAGAAAAATGAGAGTCAAGATGTGTCATGTGTCATTTCTCAGTGTTGAATGGGATCATAATGTATGTATAAAATATACCAATAAGGTCATTAAAAAAAGAAATCTGCAACATGGTGAATACATTGTTCTCAGCTGCATAGAAATTGAAGACAATTTTCTGGAAAACAATGAGGCAGAAACTAATAGGTACTGTGCTAACTACTTTTCTATTTGCTGAGACAAAATACTCAACACTGAGAGTTAACGGGGTGAGCTCACAGTGTGGGGAGGTTTCAGTCCATAACTGTCTGGCTCCAAGACAGGGTGGATGGTAAACATAAGTGCTATAAATATATGTGCATATATGTCACTGTAGTGTGATAATTTTAATTCTTTTGTGCATATAGCTGGTAGGGGAATAGCAGGGTCAAATGGGACCTCAATTTCTAGTTTTTAAAGGAATCTCCACGCTGATATTCATAGTGATCGCCTCAGTCTACATTCCATGAACAGTGGAGAAAGATTCCTTTCTCCCCATGGCCCTGCCAGTATTTGATGTTGGTTGATTTCGTGATAGCAGCTATTCTTCCTGGAGTGAGAAAGAATCTCAGTGTTGTTTTCATCTGTATCTCTTGAATGACCAGCAATGTTGACTATTTATTGAATATTTCTTTATTTTTCTCAGCTGCTTTTATGTCTTTATCTGAACAATGTCTGTTCATTTCAGATGTCCATTTTTGAATTGGGTCTCCATATTGGGAGGGCTGATTTTTTAAGTTCTTTATATACTCTAGATAGTGATGCTTTGCCTGAGAAACAGCTAGTAAAAATTATTTCCCATATGATAGGTGTCTTTTCACTGTGTTGGTTGTTTCTGTTGCTGTGCTGAAGCTTTTTAGTAAGATAAGATCCTATTTATTGATTCTTTGTTCTAGTGCTGCTGCAGTTTTGTTCTTAAAGTCTTTTCCTATGTCAGTGTCTTCAAGAGGCCTATCTACTGTATTTTGCAGCAAGCTTAGTGTGTCTGTCTTAATATTTAGGTCTCTGGTCCACTTTGATTTTAGTTTGGTGTCTGGAAAAAGAGACAGATCCAGCTTTAATACTTGGCAAGTCGAAGCTCAGTTTTTCTAGCACCATTTATAAACGAAGCTCTTTCCTCCATGAGGATGTTTGGCTCCTTTGTCAAAGATGAAGTGACTTAGTATATCTGGGGTTCTTTCTGGACCTTCTAGTCTGTTCCTCTGACAGTTGGGTCTATTTCCTTGCCAGTACTATGCTGCTGTTATGACAGTGGCTTTGTAGTATAGAATCAAGTTGGGGATTGTGATACCCCCTGCCATAACCTTGTTCCCTAGTGCTGTTTTGCTCTTCTAGGTCTTTTGTCGTTCCAGATAAATTTGTGGATTATTTTCTCTAGCTCTGTGAAATATGCTGCTGAGATTTCAATCAGGATTGCATTGAATCTATATAGTAGATTTGGTAGAATGGCCATTTTGACAATATTGATTCTTTCTACCCGGGAACAAAAGATGTCTTTCCATTTTCTGATATCTTCTTTGATTTCCCTTTTCAGAATGCTATAGTTTTCAAAGTAGAGATCTTCCACTACCTTTGTTAGGCTGATTTCTAGATACTTCATATTTTTGAATGCTGGTGTGAAAAGAATTGATTCCCTTATTTCTCTTTCAGGGAGCCCATTGGTTTTTATATACAAAGGCTATTGATTTTTCAGTGTTAACTTTGTATCTAGCTGTATTACAAAATCTAACAGTGTTTTGGCTGAGTTTTTAATATCGTCTATATGGAGTGAATAATGACACTTTAACTTCTTCCTCATATTCCTTTATTTCTTTTATTTCTTTTTCTTGACTAATTGCTATGGCTAATGTTTTCAAAACTATTTAACAGGAGAGGTGATAGTAGACATCCTGGTCTTGTTCCTGTTCTTAGCATGAAAAGTTCAGTTTTTGACCATTTAATATGATGCTGGCTGTTGGTTTGTCATAAATAGCTCTTATTCATTTGAGATAAATACTGTCTATTCCAATTTTCTGTACGGTTTTAATCATGAATGGGTGTCGGATTTTTGTTGAACACTTTTTCTATTGAGATGACCATTTGCTTTTGTCTTTGAGTCTGTTAAGACAATGTATTACATTTATTGATTTAAGTATGTTGAACAATCCTTGCATCCTTGGGATGAATCCAACTTGGTCAGTGTGTATGACCATTTTTTTTTTTGAGACAGGGTCTCGCTTTTGTGGTTCAGGCTGGCCCTGAGCTCAGCTTCAAACTCACATCACAGCAATCCTCCTGCCTCTGCCTCCCAAGTGCTGGGATTACAGGCGTGAGCCACCACATCCGGCACTGTGGTATGTGGTACTGATTGCTGCTGGGGTGAGTCTCTACACCCCGTATTATATGTGGTTACCGGGGAAATGAACCCGGGCCCTTGAGCTTGCAAGACAGGCGCAAAAACCACTGAGCTAACTTCCCGGCCCTGTATGACCTTCTTGATGATGCTCTGTATTCTGTTCGCCAATATCTTACTGAGGATTTTTGCATTCATGTTCATTAGAGAGATTGATGTATAGTTTTCTGTTTTGATTGGGTCTTTCTCTACTTTTGGAACCATTACAATGGTTGCTTCTGAGAATGAATATAGGAATATTGCTTCCCTTTTGATTTCATTAAAGAGTTTGAGCAGTACTAGCATTAGCTGTTCTCTAAAAGTCTTGTAAAATTCAGCAATAAAGCCATTAGGACCTGCACTTTACTTTATTCATAGGTTTTAATTACATTTTCAGTTTCAGATATTGATATTGGGATTTTTAGCATTTTTATATCTTCTTCATTCAACTTTGGAAGTTCATATGTGTGTAGGAATCTATCCATTTCTTCTGTGTTTTCCATTTTATTAGAATACAAGTTCTCATAGAAGGTGCTTATTATTCTCTGAATTTGTGCTGGATCTGTGGTGATTTGCCCTTTCTCATTCCTGAATGCATGGACCTGAGCCTTTTCCTTCCTTTTTTTATAATGTTGGCTAAGAGTTTGTCAATTTTATTTATTCAATTTATTTATTTGTATCATTTTCTCAATTTCCATTGCATTAATTTGTGCTCTAATCCTTATAATTTCCTTCTTTATATGAGCTTTGGTTTATCTTGCTCTTCTTTTTCTAGTGGTTTGAGGTTCTGCATTAAGCTGTTTATTTAAGCTCCCTCTGTTTTCCTAGTATGAGCATTCACTGCTATGAATTCACTCACAGAACTGCTTCTTTTGTGTTCATAGATTCCTATATGTTATATTGGCATTATCCTTTAACTGTAAAAGCTGTTTAATTTCTTCTGTGATCCATTGGTTTCTCAAGAATGTTGTTCAATTTCCATGTGTTTGTGAGGTCTTGGAATTTCATTTGTTGTTGATTTCCAATTTTTTTTTTTTTTTTTTTTTTTTTTTTTTTTTTTTTTTTTTTTTTTTTTTTTTTTTTTTTTTTTTTTTTTTTTTTTTTTTTTTTTTTTTTTGAGACAGGGTCTCGCTTTGTGGTTCAGGCTGGCCCTGAGCTCAGCCTCCAACTCATATCATAGCAATCCTCCTGCCTCTTCCTCCAGAGTGCTGGGATTACAGGCTTGAGCCACCACACCCGGCACTGTGGTATGTGCTATATGGTACTGATTGCTGCTGGGGTGATTCTCCACACCCAGTATTGTTATGTGGTTACCGGGGATCAAACCTGGGTCTTGCACTTGCAAGACAGGTGCCGGAACCACTGAGCTGCATCCCCAGCCCTTGATTTCCAATTTTAAGACACTATGGTTTGACAGTATACAAGAGATAACTTCAATTACTTTACATTTACTTAAATATGTTCTTTGAACTAGCATGTGGCCTATTTTGGAGAATGACCCAGGAGCAGCTGAGAAAAATGTATATTCTAAACTATTGTGTTAGTGCTTATATAGCTTTTCATGTTCATTAACATTTGCCTTATATAGTTGGGTACACTAAAATTTGGTGTATAAATATTTATGAATGTCATCTCTTCCTCTTGGATTATTCTCTGTATGAGGGCATAGAGTCCTTCTTTGTCTCTTGTAATTAGTTTTGGTTTGAAATTTATTTATTTATTTTTGCAAATAACATAGCAACTCCTGTTTTTTCAGTTTCCTGTTGCATGGAGAATTATTTTCCATTCTTTTACTTTCAGTCTATGAATTTCTTTCTGAACTAGGTTTTTGCCATATACAGCATATTTCTGGATCTTGTTTCTTAATTCATTCTCTTGCTCTCCAGTCAGTGTCAGTTCCCAGAAGTTAAGGCATTTCAATCTCCCAATAGTCAATTTCTTCTGTACTATTATAGGAGGGTGAATACAGTTTCTAGTGGTCCTGCTGTGCTAGTTCCTTCTGTTTTGTATTTGTCCCTTCTCTCTTTTGTCCTCTAGCCTCTATCAGTTTCCCAGGGTTTGTGTGGTCTTTATATATCCTCTAACCCTGTTTCTAATTTCTCCCTCTCCTTCTATCTCTCTACCCCTCCAACTCCCTTGTGACCCTTTATTCTCAAAGGGTGATGCTGCTATACTGAAGGACCTGTATGTTGTACACATATTTCTGATTAGTTCTAAATTTTGGCATATGGTCACAGATCTAGCCTATGAGGTTAAAGGCATTAGAATAGTAATTGCCAAAGCTTGTCATTTTTGTACTCTGTTTGATACTGTTGATGATATTGATTATATTATGTCAACCACGGCTATGTGATTGTTCTGTTTAAGTACCTTCCATGTTGTGCCAGAACTAAGATCACTTCAGGGCCATTACAGATCCAAAGATGACAACTCAGGAAGTAGTCATCTCCTAAGCGTTCCAAATATTAAGAAAAAAGAGATCTGCATTAAACATTTCCCAGACAGCAGGCCAGGAATTAAACCAAACGCATCACCACCAACAACAAAACAAAATAGATATGAGAAAAATTGAAAAACCCACACACAAAGATCATCACTCCAGTGGAAACCAGGGAAAATGGGAATAGAGCAAACTAAAGCTCAAACACCCAGACTCTTTGAACCAGTATCAAAAGAGGACCTATTAAAATGAAAATCAGAAATAATTTCTCAGATAAAAAAATAGAAACAGTGTCTAAAGTGGAAGATATGATTAATAACACTGAAAAAGAGATCAGGAACATGATAAAATCTCAGTTTATGAAAGTAATAGGATTTATTAAACAGATTCAGATCTCAAGGAGGTGAAAAATTCCATTGAAAGTTTGAAAATTATGATGAATGAATGTGAAGACTGAATATCAGATATATAAGATATGTTTACAGCCAGTGAACAGGAAAGGAATAATTTGTGTAAAATATCTAGGGACCACAAAAAATCAATCCAGCAGCTGCAAGGTGATACAAAGAAGAATAACATAAGATTGACTGGGATCAGTGAAGAAACAGGAGATAGTGCAAAAAATATTTTTAAAAACTTCACAAATGTAATGGTAGAAGACTTCACAGGAAAAGGAATAAAATTTGACATTCAGATAAGGGACTCCAATTGGCCATGATATAAAAAATTCTACATGTGGGCCAGGGATTTAGCTCATGGTTCCAGCACCTGCCTTGTAAGCAGAAAGTCCCAGGTTCAATCCCCAGTAACCACATACAACAATTCTGGGTGTGGTGACTCACCGTCATCAGCAATCTGTACCACATACCACAATGCCAAATGTGCTGGCTCACGCCTGTAATCCCAGCACTCAGGAGGCAGAGCAGGAGAATTGTTGAGCTCGAGGCTGAGTTCAGGACCACGTTGAACAACAAAATGAGATTCTATCTCAAAAAACTAAATAAAAAAAAAAAAACTACTACATGTAGGCATCTAATAATTAAGATTCCAGAAACCCAACTGAAGAATGAAATATTGAAAGCAGTCAGAGAAAAGAAACAAATCATATACAAAGGAAAGCCCATCAGAATCACCTCAGACTTCTCAATGCAAACACTCAAATTAAGGAGAGCCTAGAGTAAAGTCTAAAAGAAAACAACTTCCAACCTAGATGGATATATCCTGAAAAACTACCCTTCAAAACCTACAGAGAAATAACATACTTCTATGACAAAGAAAACCTATGAAACTTTATAAATACAAAACCTATACTCCAAAAAATTCTATTCTATTCTATTCTATTCTGTAATTATATTCTATTCTCAAAAAACAATATCCTGGAAAGAGACATTAAGTGTCACAATTCCATGAGACCCAGCAGAGTGAATTCATTGGGCAAGGCAAGAAACTGAATGGAAAGGGGGAGAAACAAAGAATAAAAGAGCCATGCGGGGGATTTCTTTAAGGACCAGTGTCAACTACTTGATGCCCCTTCCCACTTGCCAGGCCCTTCTCCTTACTGTGGACAGGATGCCCTGTACGCACACTCTGGCACTCTGACTTCCTGCATGCCTGGGCTGCCCCTTCCATGAACATGTCATGCACATGCGTTCTCCATTAGGCACAATTCATCTATCCCAGGAAGAGGAGTTGGCAATCCTTAATATACTTCAAGGTGAAGATCACACTCACTGCAGGCAGCTTCCAGCCATGCCAGGGGCTTCCTTGGAACAGGCTGATTCTTCTAGCATGGTGATGTGGGAAGCGCATGGGTCAGGGAACAGAACCATTGGAGTGTTTTTTAATAACTAGAAATAGTACTGAACGTGAAGCGAGAAAGAAGATCAGGGAAAGTCTGTTTATAACCTTTTCTCAATCCACAGTCCCCCTGCACTGCTCAACAGTCTTAGTGGTCTGAGAAATATCACTGTGGACAAGTACTATGCAATGGAAATAGCATGTAAGTCACCAACCTAAATTTAATTTAAATTGTATAGTAGCAACATTTTAATAGTAAAATTGATTTTAATTCTATACTTTATTAAATTCAGCATATCCAAAATATTATATCACCCTACAGTGGACATCAAAAACTTATTCATGTGATATTTTATATCCTTTTTTAAAAATACTGTGTCTTTGAAATCCTGCTAAACACTTTTAAGGTGTTCTTATTTAGACATGGTGAATGGTAGTATGTAGTCCTCCATTTTCACTCACAGTTTACCTCAAAGCAGATAGTATTTCAGGTGCACAATAGCCACATGCAGCCAAGATCTACCACGTGGGCCAGGTCAGTGTTAGCTTTTCTCACATCAGAGAGTTTGTTCTTATATCGCCAGATCCTACAGGAAGGCCTTATAATATAGCTTGTTTTTCCATTAATAACCAAGATGTTTACACAGAACCCATAGCTTTACATTAGTCTGTTTAATTGTTGAATGATCTGTTACTTTGTACAACACAACTGGTTTAGCCAGTCCGCAGTGTTGACTAATGAGGGACCAGGGAGGCCTAACACTTCCCAGTCTAGGGCCAGAGCACATAGTGGGGTAACTTCTCATGTCCTGGGATCCCTCGGAGAGGACTCAGAGACCAGGCCCTGGATGGGGTGGTGAGGAACAGAGCACTGAGAAGGAGAGGGTGCTCTCTATGGGAGCCAGGAGAGCGCACGAGGCTGGCCTGGGCCTCTGCTCTCTCTTGCAGCACTGAGCCAACAGCCTGAGTGTCCAGACTAGGCACTAGGACAGGAAGAGAGCACTTCCTTCCCAAGTACCTTCCTCTTCTGAACAGTGAACTGGACAACGCTGGTCAAGCCTGAGAAGGGAGTTATGAGGGGCCCAAGATCTCTCCTGAAATCCCTCCCCAGGGACCCAGAGATTCTGGGAGGGGCTGGTGACAAGTACCGAGAAAGATGGGACATTATTGGTCCTAGTTATGTGATTCTGTTTCTCTTTCTCCTTTTGTCAATTCTTTGCAAATATTTTATTCCCAAAGAAGACATTTAGAAATATAGTCATATGCCTCATAGTTACATTTTAGACAACGACAGTCCCCTTATATATGTAACAGTGGTCCCACAAAATTAAAATGAAGCTAAAATTTCCTACTGCCTGGTGCTGCTGCAGCCATAAAAATGCAACAGCACTATGCATTACATGTCTATGCCGACGGTGGTATAAACAAATGTGTTGCATGGCCCTGCTGCACTGTTCTGGCCAGTGCATACTACTGATGATAATGATGATGATAATGATGATGATGATGATGATGATGAGTTTATCAGTTTATGTAATTATGATGTGATAATTTTTAGTTTTTCAGAGTATTTTGTTTGTATTCAGAGTTGTGCCAACAGCGCTTTCAGACTTGTAGGACTTTTGCTAGTACACCCTGACGTTGGCACAGTGACAGAGTTCCTAGCCACACCTTTCCCAGGCTTTATGCCATCCTGTATTCTCAGGCCATGACTGTTGAGTTTTAAATGTGTTCAGTTGAAGGGATAATAGTGAAGCAGATCCTTGTGTCTTACCCTGAAGATCCTGGGTCTCAGATCACATTCCTTGCCTCCAGGACACACCCTTGCCTGACTTTCTAATGTTTAGACCCTTGTTTTTCTTTGTTTTTAAAAAATTTTATTGAGATGGAATTTACAAGAAACAAAACAGCTTTAAAGTGAACATTCAGTGGCATTTAGTATAGTTGCAAAGTCATGCAACTACCTCCTCTACTAGAACACTTCCATCAGTAAAAAGAAAAATCTGGGCCTGTTAAGTGATTTCTCCCTCCATCACTTCTCTTCAGCCCTGGAAGACATTTGTCTGCATTATGCCTTATAGATTCATTCTGCTCTGGATATTTCATCTAAATAAAAATCCTCCACCATCTGTCATCTTGCACCTGGCTTTGCTCATTTAGCATGATGTTCCCAAGGGTCAACAATGTTCAGAACTTTATTCACGTTAACGACTGGATAAGATTCCATTGTGTATACATGCCACAATTTGTTTATAAATTAGTCCATTTCCTGATGGACATGTCAGCCGTTTCTCCCATTTAGCAGTTGTGAATAGCAGTAGTGTGACCATGGACTTGTTTGAGTCCCTATTTCCTATTCTTGTGTATATACATAGCAGCACAATTTCTGGGTCATATGGCAATTACTACACATTTAACTTTTTGAACTGTCAAACTGTTTTCCAAACTGACTGCACTATTTTGAATTTCCACCAGCAATGGAGGGTACCAGTTCCCCCACATCCTTGCAAATACTTACCATTTGTTGTGAGGGTTTTTTTGGTGTTAACTGGGTGGAAGAAGGATTTGTTCCTCACTGTGGTTTCAATTTACAGTTACCTAATGACTAATGATGTTGAACATATTTTCATTTGCTTATTGATCATTTGTATATCTCTCTTGGTAAATTGTCCATTCATGTCTTTTGTTTATTTTGAGTTGTTTGACTTTCATCATTGAATTTAAGAGTTCTTTATATTCTTGTCAGATATATGATTCACAAATATTTTCACCTGTTCTATAGATTGTCTTAGTACTTTCTTCATTGTATCCTTTACTGCATTTTATGAAGTGTTTAATTTTAATGAAGTTCAATTTATCTATTTTTTCTTTTGTTTTTCATGTTTTTGGTGTTATATTTATGAAATCATTGCAAAATCCAAAGTTGTGAACATTTACCCTTACATTCTAAGGGTTTTATAACTTTAGTCCTTATATTTAGTTTTGATTCATTCTGAGTCATTTTGCAAGTATGAGGTAAAGGTCCAAATCCATTCTTTTCCATGTGGAGTTTTCTGAGCACCATTAGTTGACAACATTGTCTTTTCCACCACTATTGAAAATCAATTGGCCATACATACATAGCTTCATTTCAAAGCTCAAAATCCTCTTTGATTCTTCGGTATGTCTGTCTTCATACTGGTGTTACACTGCTTTGATTATGCGAGCTTTGAAAAAGCAGAAGATGAGTCCTTTAGCTTTGTTCTCCTTTTTCAAGATTGCATGTTGCATTTGGCTATTTGAAATTCCTTATGAATCTGAGAATAAGCTTCTCCATTTCTGCAAAATAGGCCATTCACGTTGGATAAAAGTCACATTTAATTTGTGAAATCCTTTGGTAACATCACAATTTTAACTTAAATTGCCATTTTAAGTTTTCCATCATGAACACGAGATATCTTTTCCTTTACTTATGTCATTTTAACTTTTTGCAGCAATGTCTTATAATTTTTACTGTAAAAGTTTTCCACTTCATTGATTAAATTTACTTTTGAAAGCCAGAGATTTAGCTCAGTGGCACCACTGCCTGCCTGGCAAGCACAAAATCCTAAATTCAATTCCTGGTACTTGAGAGAAAAAAAAGACAAATAAATAAATTTATTTTTAGATTTTTAATGCTATTAGAGATAGAATTATGTTCCTGTTTTCCTTTTGGGGTTGTTCATTTCTGGTACAGAGAAACACAACTGATTTTTGTGCATTGATCTTGCATCTGACATTTTTGTTAAAACGTTGATTTGTTGATTCTTCAGTAGCTGTTCTTATTATTTTATTTTGAATTTAAACATATCGCTAGCAGTATGCTGTTCCTCTTCACCAGTATATGAACTTGGAATAGATGGGATCACACTGTATGTGCCTTTGGTGATTTGTTTCTTCTGCTCTGTGTTATGCTGCTGAGAATAATCCATATGACAGCTATAGTCTGTCCATTTTCTTTATGATCTGGTACAGGCCCTTGTAGATTTGCCACAGCTGGGCATGTAGGTTACCCTGCATTGGAAGTGCCATGTGTGGTGAGGCTGAGCACACTATGACCATGTCTATTGGTGTCAGCCTCAGCGAGGGATCCCCGAGGCTGTGAAGCATGTGTCTGCTCTGCTCCTGAGGCCATGCCAGTCACGTTCTCCTCAATGGAAACAACTCTAAAGAAAAAGCCCATTTAGGAGAGAACATTTTGAATCTGCTCGAGGAGACAACTGTGTGATGACAGACAGAGCTGTAGATGAGAATCAGCCGCCCCTGCCAGAGCTCCAGGCTGGAGCTGTCAGGACTCACCACATCAGTGACATTATGAGTTGATGGAGGGAAAACATGAATGCTGAGTGTCTCTTGGGATTTTTAAAAAATATTTCCTTCCCAAGTTTTAAATGCTAAACTATATGAGAGAATACCTGTCTATAAATACATGAGTGCTCTAGACCCTGGTCCTTAGTCACTGGCTGCTGCAAAGCATGTTGGTCAGTCAACCTTCGCCCCAATTCCACAGTCACCTTCCTGCCTACTGGGAAGAAGACTTTGCTGCTCCAAGATTCTCTGTTTAGGAGTACCTGTGACAGCCACTTCCCCATCTCATCCTCAGACAGCCCCAGACTGGATCCCTATCATTTAGACTCTTATAACCTGACAATCTGCTGAGTAAGTGCGTATTAGAGATGTGTGACTGGCAATGTTGGTGCACTGGTGTCAGAGTCCCAGAGTCCCATTTAATGTGGGCCACCTTCACCAAACATAGCAGCGAACGAGGCATGGCACTCTGGACAAGGACATGGTCTCAGAAATGCATTGCTACTGAATTTTGTCTTTGTGCAAAGGCCATAGAGTGTATTTATGGAAATCTATGCAGTACTTACCACTAAACATGTTTTCCATGCTTATAGTGGTGACCATTGTATCTGCCCTGAACATGTACACGCTTTTACTTCATCATTCCCTACATAACTCAGTACAGCAACTATTCCCATAGCATTTGCCTTGGATTATTACTGTAAGTAATCTAGAGACCATCGAAAGTATATAGGTGGTTGTCCATAGGCTCTGTGCAAACATGGCATCATTTTATGCAAAAGGCCAGTACGTCCATGAATTGTGCCATTTGTGAAACAACTGTATTTGCATTTAGTCAGAGCTGACAACACCCTGCATTCTCCCCAAAAGTCAATAATCCCATTATGTGTATTGAGGTCAGCCTGGCAGTCAACAAGTGTGACAGGTGTTCCTGGCCCCTGGTCAACCTCACTCTAAATGCCGATATCTCGTGTTATTGGGCCCCGAATTACTGAATGATAACTGCCATGATAATTCCCAAAATGAATAGGCACAGGCTTATATTTTAACTGTAAAACCAAGGCAATTTTGGCAAAATCTAGCGTGAATTCTGACTTTATTTTGTGATTTTTTTTCATAAAACTACTATCTAGAACTAGAAACATATCCTCTGATTCCTTTGTGTGCATCAAAATAATAATGTTAGTGACACTGCAAAACTACCCAGAATCTGATTATGGACCCTCAGGCCTGCTGGAACTGGAGAGACCTTGGATTCAGGGCTTCCTCACACTGACTGAGCAAGCCTGGAGGTGGTCTCTTTTTCTACTCTTTGAAATAAAGCTGTTTACTTTAGAAGAAAATACAATGTGGACAGTGAATAAATTAAAGAAATTCTGGATCTCCTACTGAAATCACAAAATCAATGAATTAATAACTTTCCTCTTTTCCTCCTGGCCTTATTAAATAATTCTTTAAAAAAGGACAGTGTCTTGTGCTAGGGGTATAGCTCAGTAGTAGAGCACTTATCTACCATGCATGAGTTCCTAAGTTCAGCCAGTAACACCACCACCAAAAAAAAAAAATTAGTAAAAAGAGCAGTGTCCTCATCAGAGGACAATAGTGGGAGGTGGAAACAATCCAATTTATCATGAATTTATGGAACCTTACAATGGACTACTACTGAAGCATAAAAAGGAATGAGGTACTGACCGTGCTACAAGATGGGTGAATGTTAAGTAAGATAAGCCAGACATAAAGTTCACATGTTTTTTATGATTCCATTCATGGCAAATACCCAGAAGAGACAAATCCTCACAAACAGGAAGTACACTAGTGACTGCCAGAGACTGGATGAGACAGGAAACAGGAAGCGACTGCTAAAAGAGACAGAAAGTTTTTAGAGGTGTTAGAAATATTTTGGAACTAAATGGTGGTGAGGGTCCCAAAGGTTTGGGAGGTTTGTGGATTACATTCCAATTTTTAAAAATAACGAGAAAAGTGTCATTTTTCTTGGTTTAAAAATCGAGCTGTTTCTGAGACTCTAATTTGAAGGCTGCCTTTCAGCTAACCCGCACAGAAATGGCCTGCCTTCTGGCTGCAGGCCATGGCCTCCTACGGTGAGGCAGTGGGTTGAGTGGGCAGGAGGGTGGGGCAGGAAGGAATGATTGTGGGCTTTAATCTTTCCTGCACACAAGGAAAGGTGATGCATGCCAATGCTTTCCCTGAGCAGCTTCTTTGGTTTTCTGCAGTGGAAAGGTTGCAGGTTCAGACAGGCAGGTGCTGTCCCAGGTGGGGCCTGCAGGTGCCCCAGGTGCACCCAGGAGCCAGGCAAGTACAGGCCCAGGGAGCTGTCAGTGCACAGCTACCCACAGCCACCCGTAGCTGCACAGGGAACCAGCCAGTGTGTGCACATCCCAGGGGCTTTTAAGAGAAGCAGAAGTCATGATCTCCCTCCAGGTTAGTAATGGCGACTAACTAGTTTCTACGAAGCCCATGTGTGACCACATTGAGGTGTGGGTGAGTTGGAGTCATCTGATCTAAATATACACATGAAATGAGCAGTTTCTTCTGTCTCAACTGGTCCCCGAGTCGGCCATTTCACTGTGGGGTTTACTGTTAATTTTGGCCGAAGAAACAGGACCATTGAGTAAATAAAGACTCATCTAGTGGTAAACCAGCTCTTAAATTCAGAAGCCACCACCTCCTGCTGTTCTTCCCAGACCAAAGCCACACCCTGTCTTTGCAGCCCCTGATTTCCCATCCTTGTCCCCACCACAGACTTCTCAAAGCTGTCCTCATGCCCCCTCATGTTCCTTCTCACAGCCTCTTTATTAAGTCATCCCCTGTGTGTGTAAATACATTATAAAAGGTCAGGCTGTTAAAGCCTCTCCCGTGACCCCCCTGTGCAACCCTGTACCCTACTTCCTCATCATGTTACTAATTAATGTGGGCACTTGTTTTAATCAAAACAAATTAAAACTAAAGCAACAAATTTTCAGGAAAAAGTTTTAATTAAAAGTAAGTGAAGCTAAGTATGGTGACTCAAGCCTGAAATTACAGCACTTGAGAGGCTGAGGCAGGAGATTTGCCATGAGTTCAAGGCCAGCCTGGGCTACATGGTGAGTTTAAGACCAGCTTGACCTACATCACCTACATCTGCTCAGGACAATGCAAAATTTCAGAAATCCAGGTACGAGGGAGGACTTAATCCGCACTGACTTGTTCCCTTCATGAGGTTTAGATATTCTGTCGTCCCACTTAACTCCAGTCACTGTTCCAGGAGAAGCGTACTACTCCTCACCCTGTGTTTCTTGCTGCTAATAAAAGTGTGTCAGCCATGGAGATGATCAAGTCTGTTCTGAGAGGCAGGCTTCTCCAGTCCCCTTGAACCTGGAATATTGTCTCTGTGTCTCTTTATCCCCCATCACAACCTCTATAGGTGTCCAGGGGTCTCATCAGCCCCCAGCAATTTCAACCCAGAGTTCTACAACATGAAAGCCAAGATTAGTTTTACTCTTAGTTATCTATCGGCTATTGTAAGCCCAAGTGAAGAGTCACTTTTTCTTTTCTTTTTTTTTTAAGCAAAAATCACCTTTTTACAAAAGCAAGACCTCTGACTGCCTTAGGAGAAAATACAAACCATGCTTTTGATGAGTAACAGGTCGAGGGTCTGCGAGTTGGTTCTTTGTCCCTACAGTGATCTCTGACCACGTCATAACTCTGTCAGCCATGAACACAAGATCCCTGGCAACATAGTCACTAAATAATGACCACAAGTCACTCTTAAATCTACTGTAGAGATTCTCTGAATGTCATCCGCTAGGACACTCCACACCTTTTCGGTTTCAGAGGTGGGAAAAATGAAGCAGATTTAAGTCATTGAACTGGTGTCCCATCACCTGGCATTAAAGCCTGAAAGACCACCATCCATGATGGCCAGGATATTGCATCAGGTGGAAACTATCACACCTGAAGGGGTGGGAGTTAAAAAATGTATAAATGATCCACAGAAAGCCCTGCCCTCTCGCATCTCACAGGACCTGTTTTGGAAGAACAGTGTGGGTGACATTCACAGGGTCTCCCTTTCAGGGGGTCACTCACTGTCTCCAGCATTTGAGTGACTAATTTATAAGGAGTTAGGAAGCATCTGCTCCATGATTTTGTGGCTCTCTCTTACAAGGTTGTATCCCTCAGCTCAAGCATGTGACAGAGAGGAAGGAGGAATATTCACTAAGGGCTCCTTGCCCTGGGACCAGCATGAACAACTCTTAGAGCTGAGCCTCGAGGCAGGCAGGGACTCTTCAGTGACCTGAGTTAGCACCGGCACTGCAATTCCTTCATTCTTATAGCTACTAAAAAGCAGCAAGGGAGCTCAGAGCGTTGCTCTGCGATTGAGCTGCCCACAATGGGATGCATGAACTCCACGGGGCACTCCCTGGGGCACTGGGCTTCAGGTAAGTGAGTCAACCAGGCTGCTGCCTGCTGGCTGTCCTGGGGGAGGAGGAGAGAGGTGATGGCGGAGCTGTGGGAAGGACCCAGGAGCAGAGGTTAGGGTGAAATGAGGAATGTACAGAACCCACCAGAAGAGGGAATATTTGAGCAGCTCTAGAACAAGGGCAAGTCATGATTTGTACGTTTTTGCTTCCCCTAGAAGGGACTGCAGGGCCAGAGATGTAGCTGAGTGATTCCAGGATCTTCCTGGTAAGTACAAGGTCCTGAGATCAGTCTCCAGTACCACATATCACAGTGCCGGGTTTAGTGGCTCATACCTGTAATCCAAGCACTCTGGAGGCAGAGGCAGGAGGATTGGCTCACCTGGGCTAGAATAATGAGTTCAGGGCCAGCCTGAACTCCGGAACAAAGCCCTGTCTCAAAAAACTAAAGAAAGAAAAAGAAAGAAAAAAGGGACTCTGAGCACAGAGTGGCCTCCATTCCTCTAGTTCGTTTTCAACAGGTTCTAAAAACTAATGAGCCATGTGCAGTGTTGAGCTGAAGATATTCTCCTTAACGAAGTGTTTGTAAAACTAGCAGTTAATATTAAACCAAGTGTTTCTCTTTCCAAGGAAAGTATGTCGGTCACATGCCTGCATTGTTATTAGGAAAATAAACGTGGATTGTCCACAAGGAAGGACTGTGGATGCCAGCTGCCCTAGCCTGGGGCCACAGTCACTGCTGGGCTCACACTCATAGGTTGAGGAGCAAAATGCAAGTCCAGTTCTGAGAATGAGATCACAGACGTCCTGGACCAGCATGATAAAGAAGAGACAGGGACCTTCCTGTCATAGAGCACTTTCTATGCTGCCTGTGACAGAACAGACTTGGCCATAAATGCTGGGGCAGAGCACACTGTGGGTCTTGAATCCTGGATGCTACAATCCTATCCCTGCTTTAGAAGACACGGGACTTGTGAGCAGGAGCTCAAGGCAGGAATTGGCTTTCTGACTTCCCACACCATCTTGGCATGGATTTCCTAGGCCATGTCCCTTTGCTGTTTCTTATCCTACAGCTCAAAGGTACAGAGAGGGCAGAGTTCATAGGGCTTCCTTGGGAGGAAGCAAGATGCACAACCTGGAGAAAGAACAAGGATTGGAGCCGAGAGAATGGGACAGGGGTGGAACCCACTGATAGGACTAGAAAGGGAGCAAGCCAGCAAGCAAGGGCCTATCAGGTAGAATGAGGGTGGAGCCCAGGATCAGGACCAAGAAAGCACTTTCTGGGGAGGGAATAGAGGGCAAGGCCATGGGCGGGCCCAAAGGGTGGGGCTTGGGTTGGCCAAGGGTGGGACATACCAAATTCCTGTCTCTGACCTGTTTGCACCCCTGGGCACTTTCCTATCTTTGGGTGGCTTGCTGGCATTGAAAGGTTTGCTGGCCACCTCTGGGTTGTTGGTCTCTACAAATTAGACTCGGGTTACACAATCTGCTTTCCTCGGTGCCCTCCATAGGAGCCTCCTGAGGAAGGTCTCCTTGATGTGGGACTGGCAGTACACCCTATGCTTCGGGTGGCATTCTC
Source organism: Petromus typicus (assembly GCA_004026965.1). Lineage (NCBI taxonomy): Eukaryota > Metazoa > Chordata > Mammalia > Rodentia > Petromuridae > Petromus > Petromus typicus. The sequence continues at coordinate 17,603 of PVIR01019861.1, forward strand.
CGATTTCTAATTTCCACTTTGTAATTAATAATTACCCATAGGAGATAATTTGAATTTGTATGAATATACTGTTACTCTTCAAACTCGTACTCACTACTTCTTAGTACACATCAGATTTCCCCGATGGTGGCCAAAGAGTGATTTTCTGATTCTGTCATTCCCTCTGTGTCTATCTATGGGAAGGCAGAGTCTCCTTGTCTCTCCCATGTGTTTCTTTATCTCCCCCTTTATTGAGTTTCTTGAGACATTTTAGATGTACATTATGATCACATACAACATTGAGAATTTGTGCCTATGCATGATATTTCTTGATTCTCATTTTTCTCCCATTGCCCTGCCCTCCCTTCAAACCCCCACCCTCACATAGACAAATTTATTTCCACTTGTTTTTACCATCAGATTTTTTCTTTCCTTGCTTTGCTTTCCCTTACTCCTACCCTTTTCTTTTCCCTTTGAGTGTTTTCTTCCTGTTTCACAATATGTTCCATATATTCTGGACCTCATTTACACCCTCAGTTTCTCACACTAGAGAAATTATACAGCATTTATACATCTACATCCTATTTGTTTTAATCATGAGTATTGCCTCAAGGTACATCCATTTAAGTATAAGTACCTCTAATTTATTATTCTTTATGGCATAGTAATAATCCAAAAAATATATATATGTATCCAAGCTCTACACCTTCTTTATCCAGCCTCCAGTTGATGGGCATGTAGGCTGTTTCCAAGATTTAGCTATCACAGATTGTGCTACTATAAACATGGGTGCATCTACGTCACTGTGGAATAATACTCTTATTTCTTTCATGTATATAGCTGTCAGGGGACTACTAGCAGAGTCAAAGTGGGACCACAAGTCCTAGTTTTTTGAAGAATCTCTACACTGATCTCCACAGTGGTTGCACCAGTCTACATTCCCACCAACAGTGGAGAAGGGTTCCTTTCTTCCCACAGCGCCGCCATCATTTGTTGTTGGATGATTTCCTAATAGCAGCCATTCTTTATGGAGTGAGATGGAATCTCAGTGTTGTTTTCATCTGCATCTCTTGAATGATCAGTGATGTTGAGTATTTGTTAAATATTTCTTCATAAGTTTCTTTGCTGCTTTGATTTCTTCATCTGAAAAATGCTTGTTCATTTCAGATGACCATTTTTTAACAGGGTCTTTAAATTTGAGAGGCTGAATTTTTTTTTTTTAAGTTCTTGATATATTCTACATAGTAGTCTTTTGTCTGAGGAACAACTGGTGAAATTTTTTTCCCAAATTGTAGGTTATCTTTTCACTCTTTCGGTGGTTTCTCTGGCTGTGCAGAAGCTTTTTAATATAATGAGATCCCAGTTGTTGATTCTTTCTGCTAGTTCTCATGCTGCTGAGGGTTTGTTCATAAAGGCTTTCCCTATGTTAGTATCTCCAAGAGTTCTACCTAACCTATCTTCCAGCGGAGTTAGTGTTTCTGTTTTAATATTTAGGTCTCTAATCCACTTTGATTTTAGTTTAGTGCAGGTGAAAGAGATAGATCTAGCTTTAATCTTTGGCAGGTTGAAACCCAGTCTTCCCAGCACTTCCTGTGTATTTATGTATGTGTGTACTTACATGGGTGGAACTGCCGGATCCCTATTCAAACCAAAGTGTTATGATTCTTGATTGTGGTCATTTGCTTTCGTGCTGTAGACACCCATACAAAGCCAGTGGGAACCTCTTCAAAGCAGCTCCTGTGTTCCTTTACCTGTGCCCTTGTTAAAAGTAATCACTTCTTTCTGGAACAAGATATCCAGGCTTTTCTTATACTTTCAGGCCCCAACCCTCAATTCATTCATTTTTCCAGGGGCTCTGATTCCTTCTTGTGGAGGATGAATTTGGAAACCATTATTTTAGAACAAGGAATGCTCGTGACTACGCAGGTGTTTTTGCTGTTGGCCCTTTTGGGAGAAAGAGCCAGGAAACATGAACAGGCACACATGCAGGCACGCACACACGTGTGAGGAAGACACATGGCTCCCCGTGCCACCCTGCTGGCCATGCTCTGGGTAAGCCCTTCCCGGGGAGGGAGACACTGCAGGTCTCAGGTTACAAAGGGGCCAGGCTTCTGTTTCGTGTGTTTTCCTGTGCTCGGTCACCTTCACAGACAGCCGCTGTCTGTGAGCTGCCCATGGAGAAATACACATGGCAAGGGGCTGCCAACAACTACGGAGTGAGTTGGGAAATGATCATTCCTGTCTCCTTCCTGCAGACGAGTTTCCATCTCCATCTCTGAGAGATCACCAAGCACACATTCCCACTGACAACCTCACCTTCGGCCCAGCGCCAAACCTCCCTCTCTCTGTAATTCCTCCTCTAACAGTGAGAAATCCAGCTCCACGTGGCCACAGGATGTTGTTCTATCTGTTCATTCCTAGAATATACAGAAAGCAGTTTCAGAATTGCTGTCTTGTGTCTCTGTGAAAAAGTGACTTACAGAGGATTTAATGTTTGTTTAGAGTTCTTGTCATTACACAGCATAAAGTCCACTTACCTCATGAGACTACTATGTTTTTATAATAAACATGAGTGTTTTCTCAGCTTCCTGGGAAGTGAAGCATGAAATGAAGGCGGGGAAATCATATTTTCAGCAAATGCCCTACTCTGATGCTTTGTACTGGGTTGTTCCAACGTTCAGGTGAGAAGGCTCGGGCAGGCGACGTCAGAGGTTCTGTGCTTTGTCCTCTGCACTGACGCTTTCCTCTCAGTAGTCTCTGAGGCCAAAGAGGTAGTAAGGCTCCAGCAGTCCGCACAGTGCTGGGCTGGAAAAGTGAACAGTGTTGCTTTCTGAAGTTCCTCGGGGACACTGCAAGATGACAGCAATATGACAGCTGTTGCCTTTATTCATAAAAACTGAGTGGCGACTTCGGGATCTTCTCAGACAGCTTGGTTTGGGAGGGACCCATGTGTCCTGTCTGTTGTCTAGGACAGGGGTCGGGACCCCTAGGTATTACGCACTCTGCAGGGGACTCTGTGACGCTGGGCTGACTGCGGCCCTCCTGGGAGGACACTCCAGGGGACCAGGCCGGAGGGCAGCGCTGAGGCTTGCCTGAGACACTGCGAGTCACGCCCAGCTCTCAGGCCACGCTGAGGCTCTCCGGGGAGACTGTAGGAAAGTAGCCACGGCCATGAGATGCTGCCTCCTCGCTCTCTCTGGGACCTGAGCCAGGATTCTCATGCTCAGCAGTTCCTCTTCCCAGGTCCTAGCAGCCACCCACAACTGTCCCAGAGACACTCACAGAAAGAAAGTCTTACTCACGTTGCACAATACATTGCGCACATACCATATACAACACTCACATACTCGTACATATCTCACACACTGCACATCTGTCACATGTACACACTACACATATGCCACAGGTGTCACTAATAATATGCATACACACTGATTGCACATCAGCAAATATACATACACAGGCACTGCACACACCAGATATGCACCGTGCCCTGTGGTCCATCTCCTTGGGAGTCCTCAGCACAGCACTGTGCACAAAAATATCTTCAACAGAAGGTAGAATTTGAACCATAAATACACATTTCTGAGGCATTAGCCTTACAAGGTACTAGAGCTAAGACCCTTTAAAACTGAGATTCTCACACCTGTGCGTGTGTGCATGCAGGCATGTACAGTCTCCCCCCATGAGGCCTGCAGCAATAACACCTGCGTAGCCATCAAGACTGGAGTTAACTGTTCAGATGTCATGGGCAGACTTCTTGTTAACGGCATCATAATTTTGTAAAGTAACAAACTCTGATGATGGCTTGGGGAGGCATCGATATAATTTCCATTCTTTTCTCTTCCAGGGTCAGAAAGCTTGGATAGAGAAAACCTTCTCCAAACGAGAATGTATTTTTGTGATTCCCAGTACAAAAGATCCCAACAGGTAAGTTGGAAATCCCAGTACAGGTATTATCCAAACCAGAGTTTGTTCTCCAGCTGCTCAGTAACTATTCTGCTGTTTATGGGAGCAAGGAGAGTATCCTAGGAAGGTACCAGAACTGCAACCATTCACAAGGAGTCTCAGGGCTAAAATGCTCTGCTTTAACATGCAGATAACCTTGAGGAGGTGTCCCTGTCTGCCAGGCACACTAATGGGAGCTCCTACAACCAGAGGGGCCCATAATATTCTTCTTAATCCTCATGAGCGCAGAGACCTGAGAACTTTAGATAGATTTTCAGGATGTCTTCTGGGCCCATTCAGTTGAGTTCCCCAACTCAGATGAACAGGAATTTTCATCACAATGAACATCTTTATTAAAGGGTTTAACTTATACACCAATGTCAACCAATTTTCACTTATGTCAACCAATTTCATTCACCTTTGTGACGATGTATCTCTTATAAACTGAATAGAAGGCATTCTAAAGTATGTAAGCAATTGGAGATGAATTTAGCTAAAAACTTTTCTCTGAGGAAAAAAGGTGGGAGGCTGAGTTTGAGGAGTTAAATTATTTATCTCTTGTTTATGGAGAAATCTGTGTAGGCAGGATCATTGGTACAAAGCATGAACTCTCAGACATCACCTAGCTCAAACTTGTTTGACCTGTCCCAGCACACTGCCTCCCACTCCCAAGAGCCCTCCACAAGCCCGTGTGAGGGTCGTGCCCCTATTTACACACCAGTACTCATCCAAGTTAACAAATATCATTGTGGGACAATGCCACTGTTCACCAAAGTCTACCCTACATTGCACCTAAACGTCCCTCTTTATGTTAGGACAGCCAGACCCTCCTTGAGAGATACTATCCATGCCAGCCATCTTTAACACGGCAGCACTACAGTTCCTCACACAGACCAATGGAGCAGAGGGGCAGAGGGGCATCAGAGGCCCAGACACAGGCTTCTGCCATGAGCTCCATAGATCCCCAAAAGCTAGAATCAAAAAAAGTTAAAACACTTGGAAAGGATCTCAAAGGCAATAAGCAGATGAAGAAATATTCATTCAAAAAAGTTTTCTAAGCTTCAGTGAGAACAGGTAGAGTGGAATTTAAACAAAGAGAATTCCCTTTCTACCAGTATATCCAGGTGGAGACTTCATTCCAGACTGCTACAGCCAGAAATAAAATCTACCCTCAGGTCCTAATTAGAAGGCTTTCATGAAGGAGGGGTAGGACTTCATCTCTCTTCCTATCCCAGCTACCTGCTCCTAAGACTAAGTCCTAGGTGAGCACAGCAGTGAAGAGGCAAAAGCTCCATTCTTCCATCCAGATCCAACTTACATAAGCAGCAGCTACAGAAGGTAGCAGTTTTCTGTTTTCTGATAAAATAGAATTTAAGACCAAAAGCGTGTTACTAGAGATACAGAGGGATATTTCTTAATGTTAAAGTGGTAACTCCATCAGGAAATTACATCAGTTATAAATATATTACCATCTAATAGCAGAACACCAAGATGTATAAAGTTAAATTCTTTGGGAAAAGTAGACAATTAAACAGTAATGTGCAGAGACCTTTTGTCCATTGTGGATAGAAACTTTAGAATGAAAGATATGAGCAACTCTGTAAATCAACTAGACCTAAGAAACACCGCAATGCATGACACCCAACAACGGAATACACATTGTTCTCAGGCCTACGTGAGAAGGTTCTCTAAGGTATCTGCAAAATAATGGCATTCTGTGTCACAGAGCAGTCCCTATAAGTGTAAAATTATAGAAATTATACAAAATATTTTTATATATTCATCTTCATAATGTACTGACTCTATTAGTCTCATAATGTGAGATAAATGATATTGAAATTAAAAATTAATAGCAATAAAAAATTTTAGAAACTCATAAATATATTGAATTTAAACTACACACTCCTAAATAAGCAATGGCCCAAAAAATACATTAAAAAGGAAATAATAAAATATTTCAAGAAAAACGGAAATTAAGGCATAGCATACCAAACCTTTAGGGACTGAGCGAAAGTAGTTCTGAGAAGGACAAGTCTTAAACAGATAATGTAATCTTTTACCACATGACACTAGAAAATAAGGTAAAACTAAACCTAAAGCAAGAAGAAGAAACTCATTACCAAATTAGAGATTAATAAAATGAGAACAGGAGCCGGGGAGTTAGCTCAGTGGTTCCGGTGCTTGTCTTACAAGTGCAAGGGCCCGGGTTCAATTCCCCAGCAACCACATACGATACTGGGTGTGGAGACTCACACCCAGCAACAATCAGCACCACACCACAATGCCAGGCGTGGTGGCTCACGCCTGTAATCCCAGCACTCAGGAGGCAGAGGCAGGAGGATTGCTGTGATGTGAGTTGGAGGCTGAGCTCAGGGCCAGCCTGAACTACAAAGTGAGACCCTGTCTCAAAATAAATAAATAAATAAATAAAATTTTAAAAAATTAAAAATTAAAAATTAAAAAAAAAATGAGAACAGGACAGAAAATTTATCTATCTGACCCAAGCTGGAAAATAGGGAATTTTTGATAGAGAAAGTCAATGAAGTCAAAAGCTGTTTTGAATAAAAATAACCTAATTTGTAATAGATTGATAAGAAAAAAAAAAAGAGAAAGAACCAAAGGATTAGAATTATAAAAGGAAAGAATGACATTACTACCAACATTTATATAAATAGAAATTAGTACAAGGGAATATAGGATTTATATACCAACAAATTAGGTAACTTTGAGAAGGTAAAATCGCTGGAAAGATACAAACTATCAAAACTAACAGAAGCAATACACAGTCTGAATAGATATACAATTATTAAAGATAGAATAAATAATCAAAAACTTCCCATTGGTAGTTGACTGGTAGTTTTTTAAAAAGCCCAGATTCAGATGGCTTCTCTGCCGAATTTATTTTTTAATTAAAGAAAAATGCATATGAACTCTTCACAAACTTTTGGAAAAGGTAACAGAAGCTGGGAATACTTTCCAACTAGTTTTATGAAACAAATAGTATGGATGCCAAAACTGTGAAACACTGCTGAAAGAAATGAAAACCCCTATATGGGCCATGTTAATAGATTGGAAAATATATTATTATCAAAATGATAATACTTTCAATAGGATATATGGGTCAACTCAACCCCTATCAGAATCTCTGCTGAGTTTTTGTAGAAACCAATAATCCAACTCTAAAATTAATATCATTCATAAGTGATCCAAATAAAACAACTTTGTGGAGAAGAACAACAATATAGGAAGACTCAGGCTCCTCAATCTACAAAAGCTACAGTAACCAAAATACTGTAATACTAGCACTGGATAGACATATAGACCAGTGGAGAGGAATTGCCAGTCCGGAGGTAAACATAAACACTTACAGAAAACTGATTTTCACCAAGAAGGAAAAGACCATTCAGTGAGGAATGGGCCCAATTCACTTGCTCAAGTTAACAGACAGATGTTTGCTAGTGGAGGAATAAGGAGAGACTTCTTCAGGAAGACCCAGCTTTGCTTTTTTTCAGGTGTTGCTGCGGCCAGCTCATCAATCAGCATATTCCTCCTCTAACAAGTGTAACACCCAGCAAAAATGGAGAGGAGAACAAACTGGCAGAGAATCCGCCAGAAAAATGGTCTGTCAGCAAACACACCCAGAGCTACCCAACGGACACCTATGGAATTCTTGAATTCCAGGGAGGTGGATATTCTAATAAAGCAATGGTAAGAGGGGCAGTTGGACATGGTGCCAGGGGGACCTCAGTTTGCATCAGCCCCTACACAGCAGATATCTTGTCTTCTTTGGTGTTAGATCTCAATCTCCCTAGATATTTCCCTGTAGAAACAAAAGATATCCCTGTACACATTGATTTTTAAGCCAAGGCATTTGGAAAGCAGACATTATTATAATGGACATACGATATCCCATGAGTCTAGACCAGAGTTCTGACTCACAAAGTATGCTCTGGTTCAACCCAAAAGCCATATCTGTTGTTCCATTTCTGATGATAGGATTCTTTTTTAAAAAATATGAACCTGAAGACCCCCTGGATATGTTGAGACTCTCTGGAAATATTTATGCTGATCCAGATTTCCTGGGTGTGTGCTCAGTTGGCACAAAAACCAGAGCTCAAGAGGCTGGCTACATTATAAAAACCAGAGTCTAATATGTGTATGTAAACAGGAAGTGCCCTTTGCTTCCCGATGAGCTTTGCAGAGAGGGAGACTCACCACAATCCTTTCCTGCTAACTCTAAATAACATTTGCATCTGCCTAATTAGGCCATTTTTACAATTTCATTTTATTTCTTAATCCAATATCATCATTCCAAAAACATCCAATTGTGTTCCAAATACTCCAGTAAGTGATCTTCTAAAAAGGTGCATTACACAGTGGTATAGACACAAAGAAACATCTCACAGGAACCAAGTCCTGTGACCACTGACCTCTTCTTCACCCAAAGGAGCAGCTCAGCAGCTCAAATCCAGATGTGTCCCATGATCCCCTTTTCCATCCACTCAACAATACGCTTATCTAGCTACAGAACTGATCCTTCTAGATGTTGAGGGGGTGGTCCAGATAAATTACAGGACATTCAGTTATATATGAATTTCAGACAAATAAGAGATAATTTTAGTACAACTATGTCCCAAATATTGCATAATATTGCATTTAGTAAAAATATAGTACTAAATTATTTTCATTGCTCATCTAAAATTCAAATATAACTGAGTGTCTTGATCTATTCAGTTACTATAGCAAAGCACCGGGTAATCTCTAAAAAGTTTGTATTTATTGCTCACGGTTCTAGCAGCTAAGAACTCCAGGATCAAGACACCAGTAGATTTGGCGTCTGGTGAAGTCTTACCTTTTATTTCGTAACAGTGCTTCTCGATACAATGTGAGCATTGCAGAAGAGGTGCCCAGATTCCCTTGGGCTCCAAGGACACAATCCCTTGGCTTTTAAGAGATCATAAAGGCTATCTCTTATTGTTATTAAATTGGGGGTTTTAAATGGATTATAAATGGTAGGGAAACACAACTCCAGCCCTGGGTATTCCTGGGTAGTTTTAGCCGCTATATCTGGCATCTTTTCCCAAAATTCCCTTTAGCCCCTTGAGCGCAGACTTACATAGAGGTGCTGGGACACTGAGACAAGCCAGGCAGCTTTTGCTGGGATCCGAGGGAGACTCTACTCCAGCAAAACCAAAATCAGGTGCTGAGCAACACACTTTCCTTTACAGTATATTCGTGTGGCCTATGACACCAAGCCAGACTCCCTGCTCCATCTCATGGTGAAAGACTGGCAGCTGGAGCTCCCCAAGCTCTTGATATCAGTGCATGGAGGTCTCCAGAACTTTGAGATGCAGCCCAAGCTGAAGCAGGTGTTTGGGAAAGGTCTGATCAAGGCCGCCATGACCACGGGGGCCTGGATCTTCACAGGAGGCGTCAGCACCGGTGAGAACAGGCCCTTCTCCCTCTGGGGATGTACACACCCCAAACTCACTGTGGAACCCAAAAAGCTCCCCAGTAGTAATACTAAGAAAACAAAATGTACTGCATCTTTATCCTAACAGGAAGTCTTTAGTCAATAAGGTTTTCGTTTTTTGCATGATTCATTTTACTTTAACAGCAAATACTACAATTATGTTAGTGTTCTATCACCACAATGAACACCTGAGGAATCAACTTTTAAAGAGAAAAGGACTGTTGTGGCTCATGGTCTTCAGTGTTTCAGTCTGCAATCTGTTGACACAACTGCTCTGGGCCTATGACAGCAGATCCTGTTGGAAGCATGTGGCAAAACAAAACCTCGTGGCCAGGAGTGAAAGAGAGAGATGAGGAAGCTGCAGTCCTCCAACTTCTTCATGCCCAGTCACCCAAAGCCCGCCCGCTAGGCTACACCTGTTAATATTTCTACCCCTCCCAACAACACCAGGCTCGGTATCATGCTTTGGAGCCTTATTCAAGATCCAACCAACACAATAGCCAAGATAGTCAACATGTGTGTTGTTCCTTAACAGAGAACTGGACAAAAATTATCTTCAACAAGCCTGCTGACATGTCCTCCATTTTTAGAAGAGGAAATGAGGTATAGAGAGGTGAAGAAACATTCCAGGTGACTGGCTCTCACTTCTAGCTCAGTGTAGCCAAGGCTTGCCAAAGAGAGCCAGTGACCTCCTTTTGGGGTCACAGAAACTTTTAAGGTAGCCCTTACTGGCTGCCTTGGTGTCTGTTTTGTTTTTCCTGTTTCAGGAGTTGCAGCAGGACAGTAACTATGACCTCAGACTCAGTAGACTTCTTTGGGTGAGGAAGAGGAGTATGTTCCATGCCTGTTTCACAGGGAGTGTCCTTCCAGTTCATGAGAATAGTGATGTGAGAAAGTAGAGGGGCCTAAAACACGGCTTATGGCTGCTCACAGGTGTCGTCAGCCACGTGGGGGACGCCTTGAAGGACCACTCCTCCAAGTCCAGAGGCCGAGTCTGTGCTATAGGAATCGCTCCATGGGGCATGGTGGAAAATAAGGAAGACCTCATTGGCAAGGATGTAAGTGTTTTCTCTGAAGACACTGACAGTTTTATGAAGTTCAAGTCTGTGTTTGAGATAATTGTAATATTCTCACGTAAGAAATAATGAAGAGAGCCCTCATGGACTCTTCACCTGTTCCCCAACTATAGCACCTTCCAGAACCACAGTACAATATCACAACCAGGATATTACTACCGATAGAGTTAAGACACCAAGGATTTCCATCAGTGAAAAGTTCCCTCCTACTTTTCACTTTTTTTTTCAGTACCAGGGATTGAATCGAAGTGTTTTGTTGTTGTTGTTGCTTTTGCTATTACCCTTTAATGCATATAGCCAAATCCTTCACCCCCTTTTTAACCCCTAACACCCACTAATGTGCCACACAACTAATTGTATCATTTCAAGTGCATTGTACAAATGGGGATCACACAGTGTGTAACCTTTGAAAATGTCTTTTCTCACTCTTCATAATTTTCTGGACATTCATCCAAATTTTCATGTGTGTTCGCAGTTCGTCCCTTTACACTACTAAGTGCGATTCAGACTGATTACCATAGGTTGTTTGACCATTTTCTGTTGAAAAACAACTGGGTTATCTACAGTTTGTCTGTTATGAATGAAGCTGTGTATAAGATTGTATGTGAATGTAAGTTTTCATTGATCTGTGATAGTTGTCTGCGTGTAGAATTGTTGAGTTATCATCGTTGTCTGCGTGTAGAATTGTTGAGTTATCATCGTCTAAAATAATCAGGTTTGGGGCCGGGGATTTAGCTCAGTGGTTTCGGTGCCTGTCTTGCAAGCGCAAGGGCCTGGGTTTGATCCCTGCTTAACCACATACAATACTGCATGTAGAGACTCACGCCAGCAGCAATCAGTACCACATACCACAGTGCCGGGCATGGTGGCTCATGCCTGTAATCCCAGCACTCAAAAGGCAGAGGTAGGAGGATTGCTGTGATGTGAGTTTGCAGCTGAGCTCAGGGCCAGCCTGAACCACAAAGCGAGACTCTGTCTCAAAAATATAAACTAAAATATTCAGGTTTTTCTTTCTTAATATAGCTGGTGGGAAAGTTAAAATGTAGGCACCACACACATATGTACTCCACTTCCTTCCTCTCTTAATATCCAGGTTCTACAGCTGTCATTCTCATTGTGCATTTTGTCAGGTAACAAGAGTGTACCAGACCATGTCCAACCCTCTGAGTAAGCTCTCTGTGCTCAACAACTCCCACACACATTTCATCCTCGCTGACAACGGCACCCTGGGCAAGTATGGTGCTGAGGTGAAGCTGCGAAGACAGCTGGAAAAGCACATCTCCCTGCAGAAGATCAACACGCGTAAGTCCTGGGAGACACACGCCGCAGCCAGGAGAACCAGCTGAGAAGGAAGCCGTGCAGGGGTGTTGAGCGCTTGCCCCTGGCTTCCTGCTAGATCAGTGGAGTCTGACTCATACCTCATCACTGGGCGACCAGGAGGTGCCTTACCTCAGGTTCACAGGTGGGGGCGGGGAACAGCTTCGCAGTGGTTCCCACCATGATGGCGCTCCCCGGGGTATTGGCCTGTAATTACTACACTATTTTAAAAATATGTTAGTGGAATAAAAAAACTTACTAAGGACAGTGTAATTTCCTCCCTGAACTGATGAGCAGTGTAGGATGAGTAAATACCTCTGAAGCTCCGAGTGGGGAAACCTCTGGAAAGAGGTTCAGGAGCCATTTGCTGCTAATGTGCATCGTGCTGTGGTCACAGCGCTGAGTGAGGGAAGCAGCTTCTGTTGAGAAATACTTGAGATTGAACTGGAGAGAAAGGACAGAACCCCAACCAGATGAAACTACAGGAACCTGACAGAATTAAAATACCTGCAATGATCTCACAGAGGTACCCATATTCCAACAATTTTACAGTAAAATAATTATCAAATGATATCAAAGAAATTTTTATTTTAACCATTTCTGGAGAGAGTTTTGAATAAGGAAAAAAAAGGCTTGGGAAACAGTGATTATAAAAATAAGGGACTGTAATATTGCTCCAGTGGTTAGAATGGGAGGTCCTTCTACAAAAAGATACGGACGGCCGAGAGCCACATCTCGGTGGATGAACTGGTTGAGAGTTTTGCTGCTTTCAACATTTGCAATTTGCCTTGACTTGTGAGCAGTCACAACACCCACTCCACTTCCAGCCATGTGACCTGTGGGCTTCCCTTTGTCATCCTTTGCCTAGGGCTCTGAATGGGGCAGGGACAGCAAAGGGGGGCTCAGGCGTCACCTCCCTCACCACAAGCTTCAGCTTCGGGGAGTCGGCTTCACCCAAGAGGAACCAGTTCACTCTCCTCTTCGAAGAGGTCATTTGCCCAGCATATTCCTGAAGAGCTAATGTCCCAGGTGTTGCTTGGGTTAGAAAACTCACAGGAAGATAGAGTCTATGTCATTGTGATCTATTCTCCAGAATCTCCTGTTGAGGGCTGGCTCACAGGGAACCTTCAGTGCTTGTTTTTACTGAAATGACTGTAACCGTAATTATTCCAGTAAGGGACATCTAATTTGTTCACAATATTTAAGCGTTCTTGACTGAAGAAACTCATTCAAGCCCATCAGAAACTCTGGATTCACCCAATTAAAATTCTTCAGTCTTCTCCTGATCTGTGCTAGTAGATCTTGTCTGAAATTCTTGAGAATTGTGAGGTCCAAGCAATTTTCTCTGCTGCTATTTGTTAGTGCTGCTCAGCTAATTACGGCCACAGACACTGGTGAAACATTCTCAGGATGTAGTTGGTCCTCTGCATCTGTGAGTTCTGTGTCCAAGAATTCCACCAACTGGCCAAAATATGGCACATGCTTGTAATCCCAGCACTAGGGAGGCTGAAGCAGGAAGATTACCACAGTCCCATGCTAGGCTACACGGTGAGGTCAAAGCCAGCCTGAACTGTATAATGAGACCTTGTCTCAAAAAAAAAAAAAAAAGAAAAGAAAAAAATCCACCAACTGCAGATGGAAAATATTTGAGGAAAAATTTTTTTTTGTACTAAACATGCACAAACTTTTTCTTACTATTATTCTCTAAGCAATAACAACTAGTCACACAGCACTTGCACTGTACTAGGCATTATGAGTCAGATGATCTGGGTGTGAGGGAGGATGGGCTTAAGGCCCTTGTGAATGCTACACCACTGCATGAGGGGACTTGAGATTCAAGAGTTTGGATCTGTCTCTGTGGAGTGCTGGAACCAATCCTCCTTAGATACGAGGAGTGACTACACTGTCATCTATCTTGGCCAGAATGGCGTAGAACTGTGAGGTGGGCAAACTCTCTCTGCTGCTTCTTCTGTCGCATTGTAATCCATTTCCTGATGTCCAGCCTCCCAGAATCCTAATTCCAAGGTCCACTCTGCTGACTCTACCACTGAGAGTCAATTTGCCTTGCTGTGTTCTCGGACAGTCCCAGCATCTGATAGCAGACAGCTGACTCTGGGGATAAGCCATCCCCTAAAGGGCTGGCAGCATCTACATGCTGGCCTCTGTGAAAACTTCCAAGCTGAGCGTCCTTCATCTGAAATGCTTGGGACCAGAAGTGTTCCAGAGTTCAGAGGGTTTCAAGTTGTAGAATATTTTCACGGACTTTGTTGGTTGAGCATCACTCATCTCAAAAGCTAAAATCAGACCCAGTCTCTGTGACTGGTTTTGGATTGTTACATTAGGAGGTCCCACCTGACTTGCCCTATCCCAGGTGCTGGAGGCCCAAATAATGACAGCAGTGCTGCATATCTGTGTGCTATGTATTGGTCACAAATACCTCGACACTAGGCATTTCCTGACATTTCAGACCTAGTGCTCCTTCGAAACACAAAGAGGACATTGTGATTATTTCCCTTTCACGGGTGGATGTCTACACAGAAAAGTAGAAGGGAGATGATTAAAGAAGAGCAAGGAGGTCACCAGAGGGAGAGGTAAGGGAAAAGGGGCTAAAAATAATGGCTGTTTATATTATATCCATATACCTATATGCCAAAAT
>PVIR01019862.1:0-31396 GCA_004026965.1 Petromus typicus
TGTTCATTGATTTTTAATTGTTGAACTTGCCTTTTATGTGTGAGATAAATCTCACTTTGCTATGGTGTATAATTTTAAGATGCTGGGTTTTACTTGTTAATATTGTTTAAGATTTTTGCATTTATATTTATAAGAGATATTGGTCTACAGTTTCCTCTGTTGGAACGTCTTCTTTTGGTTTTGATTATGAGAGTGATTCTGGACTCACTGAATGAGTGCGCCTCCAATTTATGATAGAAAACTGGTATTTCTTCTTTAAATGATTAGCAGAATTTACCAGTAAGACCATCTGGACTTCAAGCTTTCTTTTTGGAAAAGTTATTAATTATTGATTCAATTTTAAAAAAATACATATAGTCCTGTTCAGATAATCTATTTCTGTTTGTGTGAGTTTTGAGATAGTTTGTATCTTTCAAGGAGTTGGTGTATTTATTCTAAGTTATCCAAATTATGGGCACAGAATTATTCATAACATTATTTTAATTCATTTATGTCCACAGATTCAGTAGTGATGACCATTCTTTCTTTTCTGATATTAGTAATTTGTCCTCCCTCTGTCTGTCTGTATCTCTCTATGTTTGTGTATTTTATTTATTTATTTTATTTTATTTTATTTTATTTTTTTTAGGTTTTTTGAGACAGGGTCTTGCTTTGTAGTTCAGGCTGGCCCTGAGCTCAGCCTCCAACTCACATCACAGCAATCCTCCTGCCTCTGCCTCCCAAGTGCTGGGATTACAGGTATGAGCCACCACGCCTGGCATTGTGGTGTGTGGTACTGATTGCTGCTGGGCATGAGTCTCCAGGGCCCGTATTGTTATGTGGTTACCGGGGATCAAACCCAGGTCCTTGCACTTGCAACACAGGCACTGGAACCACTGAGCTAAATCCCCGGCCCCAGGGGATTATTAAATGTGTTGATCTTTTCAGAAAACTGCTTTTGGCTTTATTGAGTTTCCTTTATTTCCTGTTTTTAATTTTGCTGATTTCTTCTTTAATTTGAATTTCTTTTCTGCTTGCCATAACTTAAATATTCATTTTTCTACTTTCTTAAGGTAGATTGTTAGATTATTGATTTCAAATTTTATTTCTTAATATATGCATATAAGGTTATAAATTCCCATCTAAGCATGTTTTCACTGCATCCCACAAATCCTTACAAATTGTACTTCAATTTTAATTTAGTTCAAATTAACTTTAAATTCTTGGTGTTTTCTTCTTTGACTCATGTGTTGTTACTTAATCTCCAAATATTTTATGATTTTTCCAGCTGTCTTCTGCTATTTAGTTCTAGTTTGTGGACTGAGAATAGTTTACATGATTTCTATTCTTTTAAATTTATTTTGCTATATTTTATGATCCAGAATGTGGCTTACTTTAAATGTTCCAGGGGATGATGAGAAGAATGTATGTCCTGCTGTTGTTGGATGAAGCATTCCATAACTGTCAACTAAAGCAAGTAGACTGATGGAGAAGCTCAGTTCAAGTCAATCCTTACTGATTTTCTGTAGCCTGATCTATCAACTTCTGAAAGAGGTGCCGAAATCTCCAAGTATAAGTACTGGATTTGTCTGTTTCTCTTGTAATGTTTTCAGTATTTGCCTCTACATTTTGTTGTTGTTCTGTTAGGTACATACACATTAAGAATAGTTATATCTTCCTGAAAACCTGGCCCATTTATTAGATGGAATGTGACTCCTTATCTCTGATAATTTTCTTTTCCTGATGTCTCCGTAGTCTGAAATTAAATAGGTCATCCAATTTTCTTTTGATAGTCTTAGCATAACATATCTTTCTCCAAATTTATACTTTTTGTAAATTTATATTTTTATATTGAGTTTACTGTAAACAACATACAACTGGGTCTTGTTTTTTAGATCTAGTCTGAAAGCCTCTGTATGTAATTGGTTTATTTAGACCAGTACATTTGAAGTGAGGATTGATCTAGTTGGATTATTAGCCACCATATTTTGAACTTGTGCTTGTTTTTTTTCTTCCCCATTTCTTTGTCTTCTTTGGTTTTGAATGAGCATTTTATAGGATTCTAATTTTTAGTATAAATTATACTTGAAAACATTTTTAGTGGTTTCCCTGAAGTTCATAATTGGTCAAAATCCTTTTTCAAATAATACTGTAATATTTTATGGTGGTGTAGACACTTTCTCACAGAGAAATCTCCGTTTCAGCACAGCCCTTGTTTCCTGTCCTATTTCTGCCATTCATTACACTTGTCATTATAATATAATCACCCAGTAGATTGTTACTATGGTTATTATGGACAGTTTCTGAGTAGATCAATTAAGAATGAGAAAAAATTAATTTTATCCCTTCTCTGACACTCTTTCTTTAAACAGATCTGAGTTTCTGACCTATATCATCATACTTCTAAAGAGCCTCTGACATTTCCTAAAATAGGTCTTTAAGATTAAATACCGTGATTTTCTGTTTGTTTGAGAACTCAGAATTGGTTGTTTTTCCCCCTTCCATATGTTAAAAATCTCACTCCATTTTCTTATTTCTTGCATGGAGATTGTTAGAAGAAACTGGGTTAGTTCTTATCCTTGTTCCTTTATGTGTAAGGTCTTTGTTTTCCTTTGGCTCTCTTAAGATTTCTTCCTTGTCTTTCTCTCTCGGCAGTAGGAATGAGGGGCTTACCTATGGACTTGTTGGTATCTCTCCTAATTGGTGGAGTTTGGGGTCTGCGGTTTGGTGTCTGTCATTAACTCTGAGCCATTTTTACTATAAACCAGTCATATAGAGCCTTTTAGAGCTTTTGACCACAAACATCTCATTGTGTGTGGCCTCTGTTGCCTAAGCTCACTGCCACCGCTATAAGTTTCTTCAACTCCATTAGCTCTTTCTTCTGTTGATATCCCAATGGTGTGTTTATACTTTATGAAATTGTTCCGTAGTTCTTGAATATTCTTTTTTTTTCCATTCTTTTTTTTCTCCTTGCATCTCAGTTTGGAAAGTTTCTGCTGACTTTCCCTTCAAGCGCACTGATTCTTTCCTCAGCTGTATCTATTTTATTGACGGGCCCATCAAAAAGATTCTTCATTTCTGATATAGTAATTTTCTTTTATTTCTAGCATTAATTATATATTGTTTTCTTTTTTTTGTTTCTCTTTGGTTGGTTGGTTGATTTTTGTCTTTGAATCAGGGTCTTGGTATGTAGCCCAGACTGAATCTGAACTCGCAGCCTCTCCAGAGCTGGGATTGCAAGTGTTTGCCACCATGTCCAGTTATATTAGATTCTTTCTTAATTCCCACAACCCACCTGTTCTTGTTCATGGTCTACTCTTTCTGTCAGAGACCGTGCCATATTAACCTAACCGGACTTCCCACTGATAGTTAACAATTCAATAAGTTCAATCCAAAAATTAATACAATTAATTTATTTTATTTGTTCCATGCTGGGAATGGAACCCAGGGCCTCACATGTGCTGGAAAAGTGCTTTACCACTGAACTATACTTCCCAGTCCTAACCAGAGTCAGTGATTTATTTTAAATCACTGGTCTGATAATTCCAAAATCTCTGTCATTTCCCAGTGTCTCTTCAGACTGTGTTTTTCTTTCCTTTTAGCATTACTCAAAATTTTTGGCCAGAGAGCAGGTGATATTTTAGGTAATAGGAAATGAAGTAAACAGGCCATTAGTGTAAGGTCTTGTGTTAATTTAACTAGAAGTTGGGCTATGTTTAATTTTTGCTGTAGCTAAGGGGTCAGAGGCTTCAATTTCCAGTGGCATTTTTTTTTTTTTTTGGTTTGTTTGTTTGTTTTTTTAATGTCTTTCCAGTTGTCTCTGGATTTCTGAAGAATTTTTTCGGAGAGCCTGCGCTTTGTGGCTCTTAGCTCACTGCTATTGGTCAGGACACACTGGAAGCAATGGCAAGGTGTATGTGGGGGGGGGTGGCAGAATGTTCTGTCCTCCTGTAGTGGGCCTATTTTAGACTGTCCTTGAGCTTTGACCACCCCAAGTCTTTCTCAACATTTTGATTTCTTTTTTAGGTGGTATGGGAAGGTTAAATGGAGATGGAATTGGGTAATTTCTCTCCTTCAGCCCTGGGTAAAGTTCTGGTGAAATCTTTCCTCTTACGGCTATTGGTGGTGTGATGGGGCACACTTTGGGTCTCACTCAGAATGACCCAGAGTGGCTTCCTCTTGCCAGAACCATCAGGTTTTCTAGGCTCTTTGCCATGAGGACCTGGTAAGGTTCCTGGAGGTAAAGTTTAAGGAAATATGAGATGTCTCAAAGATAGTGGCTGCCAAGTTTCTGACTCTAACAGCAGTCTAAGTTCCATTTTTAGGAATTCTTCCAAGTTCCTACCAGCATATGTATGGCTTTTGCTTTCAGGAAGCAGATCTTAGCTGCAATCACCTGCACTTGCCTGCTTCTATAAATTTTAAGGTGATTTTAATTTAATAGGACATGGGTTTTTGAAAAGTTTTTGAAAAGTAGTTTGCTCAGTTCCTTTTTTTTTTTTTTTTAAATAAAATAAGAGTGATCCCTTCCAAGTTTTTTACATGTTGGATATGAAACCGGATGTTCTTTGCATTTTTTCACATTCCATCATTTTATATGCCAGGAAACTGAGGTTAAGTGAGTAGCTAGGTCTTTTGTCTCCTAAACCAATGCTCTTCCTTTCATCATCCTGACTCTTGTTCCTATTCATTCATTTTGCAAAATCAGCCCAGGGAACTGCCATCAAAATAGCATATGGCAGAGTAGAAGATTGCACCAAGGCAAGATAAACAGGTGCACTGTTTTGAACAAACAACCAAAATCTTCTAATGGACAATGTAGACCAAGGGCCAAGTAGTTACTTTAGTTTTAAAAGCAACTACAAAAGGATTATTTTATTGGCAGACTGCTTTACAGGATATGGTTATATCTGCACAAGTGTTAGAGACAAGCACTATCTCCTGAATACATTCAGAGCCAACTAAGGCTGGCTCAGGGTTATCAGTCACTGTTAGAAGTCCTCACAGTGATATGTTTCTGAATCACAACTCTTCTGCAAAATAGATTCTTATCTTGGGTACTGTCACTTTGCAGATAAAGAAACCATGATTCAGAGGTATTTAAGGAGCTTATTCTTACATGACAGCAAATAACTAAGGAGATTGGATTCTGGTATGCTCTCTGCAACTAATTAGTTATATGACTTTAGCCAACTTACTTAAACTCTTTGAACATTCTGCAAAGAGAGAAATAAAACAGAATTACCTCCCAGGATAACTGAGCTAATGTACAAAAAACACTCTTTGTAGCTTTAATAGCAATTTATACAAAAATTTATGATATAATAATCATATATAACACAGTAATAATATTATAAGAGTATTATTATGGTAATTATAATTAATATATATAAATTTCTTACCAGTATATTGATGGAAATTACAATATCAAGTCATGGAAATAAACTTTACTATATGGCCTCTCTTAGAAATGAGCCAAAAACTTTATGACTCTTGTGTTCAGGGCTCTCAGTAGCTCTGATAGGTTCAACATAACCTTGGAGCCCAGAAAAACAATTTCAAAGCTAGGTACTGTCTAAATGGGCCATTCAGGCTGGCATTTATGGAAAGATGCCCACCAAATCCCAGCCCTAAAGCATTCCATTGGGCAGTTCATTGGGTCAAGGTTATTTTCAGTTATCGTCCCTGGTGAGTACAACAAGAAAACAAGGACAGAAAGAACTAATGGCACCCTGGGAACCATTTCCAACTCCAACGGCTCAGATGTCACTGGGGGTTTGTGAAATGGCTGTGCTCTGATGAGGGCTCTGGAGGATTCCCAGGAAGGAATGCAGAGTCAAGCCTGCGACATGGGAAAGGTGGGCTTACCATGAGCCAAACTGGATTAACCAAGAACACGGAGATGACTCAGCCTTTTCTCCTCGGACAATGTTAGTAATAAAAGGACTGATGGAAAAAGAAATAGAAAATAGCCCATGGTACAACCAGCTCTCAAGCTAAGCCAGCAGAGTTCCAGTGGAGCCACCATGAGACTTGCATCTGTTCCAGGAAGCAAGCATCTTTATCCAGGCCCTTGGTTTTGTCAAAGTGCCAGGCAAGAGAGGCCATGGTCACATTTACCTTGTCTCCTTCAAGGTGATCCTTAGGATCACAGAGCCTCTTGGAGCAGCCATAAAATAGAGGAGTTGTGTGGTAGAGAGAAACAGCAACCTTACAGAGCAAAAGTGGCTTACTGAGGGGTTCCCAGGGCAAAGACAGTATCTCTGAGGAGGCTTCTAAGCAGTGGGGACTACACAGGGAATGCTGGGAAACAGCTCAGACAGCCAACGGGTACCAGGCTGAGGGCAGCCTATGTGGGCCAGTGTGGCCTGTCAGTAAGGGCCACACAAGTACTCCGAGGGGCTGTTCAGTGTAGACAGAGTGTGGGTGCCACATTTACTGGTGCAGCAACATGTATCTTCAAAGAGATGACGAATGAAGATGAACTTTTTGATGTAAGCCACCTCAAAAACCCTCAAAAATGGCAGAAAAGTGTGCATAACACAAGTCAATTAACTTTCATTCCGGGACAAGGGCGGTCTGTACACAATCCACACCTGTTACCATGGAAACAGAATTTTTTTTCCATACCTAGTCTAGAGGTAACTATCGCTAAAAAGAAAAGGCAGAATAGACCTATGAATCAATTTCTTAGGATCTGTTTCTCTTTAGGTATTTCTATCTTAGATACTTCCATCTTGCTGATAGAAAAACTATAGTTAAGATACACTTAAGGAGATTTTATTTGATATGAGACTGAATAATGAATTTAATTTTAGTTTCATTCATTTAAAAAATTATCCAAGTGCAACATAAATTGTTTATTTTAACTGGGAAGACAATGATGACATGGCAGGAAATTCATGCATTTGTTCTAAAAAATAAAATAAAATTCCAATTTCTCACTAACATATTAAAGTTGCTTACTTTTAGAAATGATACAGTACTGAGAATTCCTTTAATGTCATGTACACAGGAAGTAATGTTCATGGAGAGTAAAACTAAAATACAGACCAGTCTTGGTCCCATACCTCACACCTGGTCGTCTTATGCAATCACTCATCCAACACCCAGCGTCAAGCGGGGTGTTCACTAAAGACCTTCTCTATTGCAGCATCCTCATGACTTACGTATGTCAGGCTTGAGTCTAAACCAGTGGCTCTCAAAGTATAGCATCACATCAATGGGAACTTGCTAGCTATGCAAGTTACCAGGTTCGTTTTGAATCAGAAACTTTGGAAGGAGACCTCGGGATATAATTCAATAAGCCCTCCTGGTGATTCTGATGCATCCTACCATCCGAGACTCACTGCTGTACACACAGCAGTGGCAAGGTCACAGGTCCAACAGGGATGGGGTGCGACTCTGAGCTCTGCCTGAGATGGGACAGTGCTACCTGCTACAGGGAGATAGCTCTGGGAGAAAGAGATCTTGCTCTGTGTGGCTGGGAGTGCGGTCTTTGCCTGCATGGACTAGTTTCCATGACTATGCAAACTATTTGCAGCAAGGCTATTGTTACTATTATTATTTATTTATTGCTAAGAAACAGCCTCAATTTTTGGTTTTTCTCTTCCTAATCTTCCTTTCCCTGGACCACTAGCAGAAGTTGCTCATTCATTCTCACTGAACTCCAAAACCAAAGGCTTACCTATACTAAAGGTTCTGTTGGCACTACTGAATATAGGGCAAAGACTTTTTGTTGTGAGGAGCTGTCCTGTACTGTAAGGGATTTACCCCCGTCCCTGGGCTCCATCTGCCAGATGCCAGTGGGAGTTCCTCTTTGTTTTCTATTCCCAGCTAAAATGTAACAATCAAAATTCTCCCCACACATTGCCAGTTGTCTTATGGAGGCAAAACTGCACCCAGCTGAGAACCACAGAGTTAACTCGAATCCCTCTTTCAAAGTCACCAAGGAGGCAAATGGCAGCAAAAGGACGGTCAAGTCGACAAGCTGGAGCATGCTTCCAGCGGCCCGGGTGACTCACATTGTAGGACCGGCTGTGCCTCTGTCTCCACCGCACCAGCACCACTTGAGCAACGATCAGTGCGCAGAGGAAGATCAAGACCATCTCCACGTGCATGGACTCGTGGCCCCGGTGTGCCTTGTACATCCGTTCCTGCTGCAGACTGGAAACAGCAAACGAATAGGCCCTCAACCCTCTCACATTCAGCAAAACAAAACAAAACAAAATGACCAAACAGCAAGCAGAGCTCACAAGAAAATGAGAGTTTGTGATGTAGGTGGTGCAAGTTTTTGATTACAACATCTTTCTTGCTTTCTTCCCTTCCTCCTAGGTTTGGGAAAAGAATAGCTTCTGCTAGCAACAAAACTAAAGTCGCTTAGCTCTTTGCTTCCCATATGATTTTGACCTAAGTTTTATTTCTTTATTTCCTCTTCTCTCTCTCTCACTCTCTCTCTCTTTCTTTGTGGCACTGGTGATTGGACCCAAGATCTTTGCACTAAACTACATCCCCAGCCAGGCTAGGTTCGAAGTTACAGTTGTCCTGCCTCATCAGTCTTGTCTCTTAAATTAAGCAGTGAGGCTGGAAAGCATGATGGGTCCTGGAATCCTGGACTGCAGTGCTTGATCTGCCACTAAATTACTTCACACCCTTGGGAAATTCACTCATCCTCTCCGGCCCTCAGTTTCCTCCTTTGTAAATTCAAGATAATCCCTCTACATCTCTTGGTTTACATGACATAATACTGTAATGCACACGCTTTTATTTGAGCCTATAGGAAAAACAAGTTATTAAGCATAATCTTATAAAACTGTCATTTTGAAAGTCAAAAACAGAAGAACACTGGAAATTTCAAGTACTTTCTGCAGGTAAAGGGATATCCTGCCACTAGTGCCTGTGCTAAGGGGAGAATGTTAGTCACAGCACAAGCAGAGGCTCCACAGTGAGCTGGACGATTGCTACATAACTACTCTAGGGAGAGCGAATAGGCCTCTGTGTTGTCTTTAACACACACATTCAGGCAGCAACAGGATGCTGCAGTTTTTAGCTGGGCACTTAATTTTGCACAGTGGTGGAGAAAGTCACTACATAATTTTTCTACTGGCTTAACTTCCTAGAGGGGGATTGACTTTGAGGAGAATGTAGAGCAGTGGCTCTCGACCTTGGTCTGCAGTTAGAAATCACAGAAGAGGTTTTAAATGTCCCAGTGCCTGAGCTACCTGATGCCCTGGATCAGGTAAGTAGCGTCGCTTGCTACGGCTGACTCATTTCTCCCCATCCTGAGTTCCTGTGGTGAGGTCCTCACCCTTAGCTGTTTGACTCCCTGGTGTTGGGTGTTTAGCCTGTGGAATTGTGGGTAAATAAATTTGTGCTGTTTAAGCGCTTGGCCTTGGCGTTTTGTTGGGGCAACCTTAGCAAACAAATACAGATGTCCAGGATGGAAGCTAGGCATCGTTAATTAATTTTTAAACTTTTAATTTACTTAACCGATTCATAAAAACTGTACATATCAGTGGCATACCACATGCCCTTTGTCTATGTATGTATGTATGTATCTATCTATCTATCTATCTATCTATCTTTCTCTCTACATATGATATCTAAATGTTTAAAGCATCAATAATTTTTGAGCCTCCTAAATGATGTTAAGACTGAGAGCTGCTGGTCCAGAGTGGGAAGGGGAGGCTGGAGTCAGGCGGAGGAGAGAGGACGGTGGCTGTTGACAATTGCTTTCTAAATGCAGGTTAATCGACTCTTACCACAGTGGGCACCATTAGTCACAAGAGTCCTTAGAGTTTCCACTTCTAAGTGGGGACCAACCAGGCAACACTTCTGGGGAATATTCTGTGACACCAGCCTGACACCTTTTAAAGGCTCCTGAGGGCTTCTCTCTAACAGCAGCATTTCCAGAGCCTGGCCCAACGGAATGCTTCAGAAAAGGACGCATCCAAGTCCCAGGGGCGCCCCCTACTGGACAAGGTATAGAAATGAGTCCTGGGCCATAACTAAATCCGGCTTCCCAAGGATGGACTCGCAGATGGTGGGTGCTAGAAGGTATATAGGTGGACAGAAACTCTCTCATTGATCAAATGAAGAAGCTGGGGTTGGATCCTGAAAGGGACTTAAATAAAATCGTCTCTTAATCTCTGTTGGAAGCTGAATTTAGAAGACAAGAATGATTCAATAGGAACTCATGTCAGTAAAGAATACATTCATTTCCCGGAAGAAATGGAGAGTGAAGAAAAACGAAAAAGGCACAGGAGCTTACTTATGGCTTTAACAGCCCTAAGCCCAAAATAAATATTAACATTCCATGTAATTAATGAACTTTCAGCTTAGGCCACGTGGCTAGAAGAGTAAATTCATCACCAATTTAAGGTAGAACTTGCACAGATAGAAAACAAAATGATTCCGGCTATTAATGTACACACACACACACATACAACTGACTGCATCTTAAACGGGTTAACTTATGTGGAAGTACTTTGAAATGTATACATCTGGGCTGAGAATTTAGCTCAGTGGCGCTGTGCCTGCCTCACACGTGCAGTCTTGAGTTTGGTCCCCAGGGCCACAAAATAAATAAATAAAACTTTCAAAAAGTGGAAAGAATAAATTAGATCCAAATGTAAAAAGCAGTCCTTATTTTGTATAGGAGTACATTGGTGACTGATCATCATGCAAAAAGTGAGGAATTGTTTGTTTCCTAGCAGCTCACTGTCCCAGTCACCTTGTAGGTTCCAGAGCACAGAGGAAGTAGCACATAAGGGAAACCAGAGGTATCACTTGCCTACAGTGATTACTGACCTGGTATCTCCATGTATGGAAAACTGTGTTACTCTAGCTTTGTGGCACTGTGTACAGGACACCGGAGGACGTGGATGAAGCCCACACGGTTTTGATCTACAGTATTTCTACTCTGGCTACCATATCTCTGCCTTTTCTCTCTTGGGGAATTTGCAAATAAAATGATAACTACAATTTCTCAAACTGTTAAGATGAAACATACTTTTAATAACATAGTCATAAAAATACTAATAACTTACTTCCATAGATCATCTTCAGAAAGCTTTGTGTGAGAAATCTGGAAAAAAAAAAAAGATCCTTATTAAAATCTCCTTGCTTTCTAAGCTTGTATTTTAAAGCACTATACAAGCAACTGAAACTATGAAAATCAGTGATGTTCTGTAGTAGGAGAACAATTAGGAATGAAAGCCCTAATAAAATAGTCTGGTACAGAATGAAAACAAATGAACAACAACAAAACATCAGCAATCGGGTCACTGTCAATAAACATTTGGCTTTGCTCGTAGGTTGTATGCAACCAGATGTGGCTCTATCCCTGCATTTTGGGTCTGGCAAACTGGCCAAGACTACAAAGCCTGCCAGTAGACAAATGCTGCCCTGGCAGCTGAGACATCACGGGTGAATCTAGTGTCCCCAAAACATTTGCTGCTGCTGCCTTAAATGGTGCCAGTGAGTAAACATGCTTCCCAGTTCAGGGTTTTAGAGACAGAGGCCAGAGCTGTCCTTGTTAGGACCCTTGCGAGCCCTCCTGGTCCAGAGGCTTCACTTGTGGGGGGACACTCTGGCCTTGTACCCTAAAAGATTGGGCTGCAGGACCCAGAGCTGCTCCGAGGCAGAGTCTAACCATCAGTTTCTTCTCAATTGCTGCTAATCCCTCTTGTTCAAAACCTTTAAGGCCAACCACCAGAAAGACATGCTCTTCACAGACAGTAAAGACAACTGAATCCCCAGTCCACCAGCGTTAAAATACACTGTTTGAAAGCTAAAAGTCCCAAAGATGGCAAAGAAGGAAAGGCAAATAAAACATTTGTTATACCAATCTGGTATTAACCAGATTTTCTCCCTTATGGCTTCTTCAAATGGTGTAAGTAATTCTCGCAGATGGAAAGAAGCAAATGCCATCATGGTTCTGCCTCGGATTCCTCTGACTGGAGTTCAGCGGGCTCTGGAAGAACAGCTACACTTCTGTCAGGGGTGCAGGGCAGTCCTGACAGGAGACAGGCTCTCATGACAGGGTAAGAGTCATGATTTGGATTATGCAGCATTTGCACAATACCACCTCGAGAAGAGAACTTCCTTAATGATACCAGGAAAGAGACGGCAGGTGGTACAGGGTTGGTACTGGCAGTTTCTTCCGCCCCTGTGGCTCCAGGTGATCCTGTTAAGTGAGTCCCCACTATTCAAATAGAGGTCATAGCAGTCAGCCTCAATGTCAAGTTCCAAGAACAAAGCAACACTCCGGTGTACTGGAACTGGCTTCCCTTTGTTTGAGAGATCGGTGCCCGCTGACTTCCGCTTTGGAAGAGAAACAATGGGATGGGTTGTGCTGTGAGCCCTGTGGCCATGTGGCACCACCCAGCACCCAGTCCTGACTGGTCCTTTGGCCAATGACGTTGGCCACCCCACTGATCTGTTTGTCTCTGCTTCCTAATAGACACTGAGACTGCTACAATAAGCACTTATGTCCACTTCACTGGAATACTGTGAGCATAAGTAAGAAGTATCTGAGAGTTTTGTAGAAGGTGCTTAGTTCAAGACCCAATTATCTTACTAAAAGTTATAATCTACAGGACTCCCTTCTTTGTGCTTTCCAAGGCTCCTAGGGTTTGATTTTTAAATTAACTTAAACCAGAGGTATGATAGTATGTACCTATATTCCCAGTGACTTCAAGGGTTGGTGCAGGGGGAATGCAAGTTTGAGATGAATCTGGTCAGTTGAGTGAAGCAGTCTCAGAGTAAAAATAAAAAAACAACTGATGGATAGCTCAGTGATAGAGGGCTTGCATGCCCTATGCAAGCCCTACATTATTCCCCTGCATCACTGAACTTTTAGCTATGTTGACAGAAAAGTTCCGTTTGCTTTTTCCTAGTAACAAAGCCCAGGTCTTACCTGTTTCCAACTATCCACTAGAATCTAAGCCCTTTTTAAGGAGGTAGGATGGTATTCCACTGAATACCAGGAAAGTGGATGGGGTAGAAATTATACCTGAGAAAAACTCCCATCAAATACAAACAAGAATTTTCCTAGGTAAACTATTATTTCCTGGAAAACAAATGATGACTGTATTCATCACCTTCTGTTGTTGGTACAAAATACTGGGCATCTACAATCAAAAGGAAAAACGGTTTCTTCGTTCATGGTTTCAGAGGATTAGGCCCATGGTCTGCTGGATCTATGCAGAAACAACATCACGGCAGAGGTGCTGAGAGAGCAATGCTCAGCTCACAGCAGCCAGCAACAGAGCAGCAGAAGGTGCAAGAGACTGTGCACGGCACTCAGCTCGCTGCGCTTGGCTCCCCCGACCAAGTGTGCTTCACTGAGGTCCTAAGCATTTCTTGAGCCAGTCGAATTGACAGTCAAGGCTAGCCATCCTGATAACAATGATGGTACTCTTCAGGACATCTCTTATCTAATTATAGTTCCCAATAACTAGAAAATAACTTTTTTTTTCTTGAAAGGAGTCTAGTTTCAAGGCAATGTTATCCTATATACAGTAAAGCCTTGGATTGTGAGTACATTGTCCTGCCAGTGTTCTACAAGGTAAGCAAATATTTTTTTAAAAGTTGATTATATTGGTACATTTAATATACACATTATGATCACAATCAACATTAAGGTTTATACTAGTACATGACATGACTAAATTCTCATTTTTCCCATCCCCCGAACATTTCCAATAAATTTTAACTTGATAAATGAGTCACATCTTTAAATACATGTGGTACATGACTCTGAATGTTACTTGACTGCAACTGGACCATTGTCCCTCCTGCCCCAAGGGACTGTGGATGACTGTCTTCCAACAGCAAGAGCTTGTGGAGAGGATCTTATCTCCAGAGGAAGAGGAGAAAAAGGCAGAGGATTAGTTGCTTGGAATGAGATCAGGAAAATGTGTAAGATGTGAGAAACAGTGAAACGTTTTGTAGAAACGCACCCCCCAAATAAGGCAGGGGCAGTATGAACCATGAATCTGTTTAACACAATGCAGTGCAACATTTCCACAAAAGCTTCAAAAGGGGGCCAACACAAGTGTCACTGCACATGTTCCTTGCTAAATCTGCGTGAAAACAAAGATTCTGTTGAGCCAACAGATAGCAGTGATTTCCTCAGTGATAATGAAATTGTTGTCCTATGTATCACTCTGCCTCGCTTTGTCTCTCACACCAGCCAGGAAAGCTTTCAAAGGTAAATTTAGGTAAATCTGTCTATTTTTCTTTATGGTTTGTATTTTCTTTATTTTTTTTTTTTACTATAATATTCACTTTTATTGACTATCTATGGGTTGTGGAACAAATTGTCTGAGTTTCCATTATTTCTTATGGGGAAATTTGCTGTGATATAGAAGTACTTTAGATTACAAACATATTTCTGGGACAAATTCTGCTCACCAACCAGAGGTTTCACTGTGTTATTTGCAAGCCCATTCAAGATCGTGTGATTTACTTTGGCCATGAGAATGACACAACATTCATCTGGAAGGATAAGCATGTAAGAATAGCTAGGAAAGTTCAGACCAAAGAGCCTCCTGGACTCTGAAATCCATGATAAATCCACAAAAATCAGTGGAAAGACAGTTCCATGCCAGGGGTAGAAGACAGACAGGTACACTGAGCACAAAGTCTAGGAATAGACCCACATGAACGTAACAAAGGACTCTCTTCAAATCAGTGAAGAGAAAATGAACTGTTCAATAAACAGTACTGGGGAAACTGAGTAGGTATTAGGGAAAAATCCTGGGTCAATCCATACCTCATTCTTTTAGAATAAATTCCAGATGGATCGAGTATTTAAATGTAAGAAGAAAATCTTAAAAGAGTGGAAGAAAATAAGAGTGGCCATTTTTGTAATCTGTGGAGAAGGTATTTCTAAACATGATATGGAGCTCAGAAATGACAAAGTAAATCGATGTAAGTGACAAATTTTGAGGACTTTCAAATCAAATGTTACACTCATCTCATTTTGAGAGGCAAACTGAGGAAAATACTATAACCTACTTGAGAGGCAGAAAGTTAATGACTTGAGTATGAAGAGGACTTTTATAGTTTAATCAAAAAGAGATGAATATTGCAAAGGGCAAGATATATAAATAAAGTCACAAAAGAAATATATTGATTAATGTATTTACAGAAAGATGTTCAAGCTCACTAGTTGTGTTTAAAATAATAATAATAAAACAATGATCAACAAAATCTTCCAAATCCAGGGTGACTGAATATGTACATTTACTTCCTCTCCTTCCCTAAACACTGCAGAGCAACAGCAAAGAGCAAAAATATCCTAAACCTCCAAGTACAAGGAAATGGACAGGGAGTCTAAGCATTCGTTTTGGAAGCTGGAAATGAGGGTCATGTGGAAAGGTACACCATGGAGCAGAGATAATGACAAATGCCAGTAGCAGGAGTGCAAAATGACTTAACAGTGCTAATACTCCTGTGGATTCACAGCCCTCCCAATATGCACACTCTAGCCTCCAGACCTATGACAGAATACATTTCTGTCATGTGGCAGCTCTAAGAAATGAACAAAGATACACTGAAGCTTCTACTCTCTACAAATTGTACTACCATGTAAGCTTGCAGCTGGCAGGGGAAAGATGGGGGCTTCTTAGACTCTGGGCAATCAGGCTGAACCCCTTATGGGTAGATATGCAGGAGAGGACTGAAGAGCAGATTGGCTTATAATGATCAGAC
This sequence comes from Petromus typicus, assembly GCA_004026965.1. NCBI lineage: Eukaryota > Metazoa > Chordata > Mammalia > Rodentia > Petromuridae > Petromus > Petromus typicus. The sequence continues at coordinate 15,700 of PVIR01019862.1, forward strand.
ATGAGGCACAAGGCCTCTGTTTCCCTTGGCCTGGGGTTGGTAGATGCAGGCTGCCCACTTGGTTTGGAATGCTGGGGCAGGTACACCTTGGGCATGTGGAAGACCCAAGGATTCCTTTCTGGTAAAACCATCCATACCCAGAGAAAGACCTCTAGATAGGGACAATTCTTGCTTCCCCTATGAAAAGGCCAAGCTAGAAAGCTTCCAGGCAGCCTGCCTGTCAGCAAGCCCTCCAGGCTAGCAAGAGTCTCCAGTAGTGTTGCAGTGTCTCCCCTTAGAATGAGTGAACAGCCAAAGGTCACCAAATGTCTGAGAAAGGAGAAGGTCCCCATACTAACGTGGACTCCATGCATTAAAGGGTGTAGAATGAAGGGATTAAAAATGGCAGAATAAGACTGACAACAAAATACAGCCTTTCTAAAACTGAAATCAAGACATCTCAGAATAACTTGTAGAAAGATAAAAGACCTTGGAATCAGGATGGAGCTGAAACTAGAAACTACAAAGAAGCTGGAGAAACAGTACAATGTGGAAAAAATAACAAAGCAGAAGGGAAAAGAACACTTCCTCCTAGCGAGGAGGACCCATTGGTACCAGGTAAGCCCAGGGAGAAACAACACACTGTGCTACTGTAAACTGCAAAAACAGTGTGGGTTTTACTTTTAAAGCGGGTCTTCCTGTAGAGCACATCAGAGTTGGGGAAGAAATCCAGTGCAGCACTCGCAATATTTGAGAGAGGTTAATTAAGAGCTATTTTGGGAAAGGCAAAAACTGTTTTAGACAGAGGTGCAGCTGAAGCAACTGCAGTAATGGGATGGAAGCTGGCCACAGGAACCTGCACAGAGAGGGTGTGAGCTAGATACAGATCTCATCGAAAAGCTTCCCAAAACTTCCAACTGCTACAAAATATCGATGAGGGAATCTGTGGGGAAGGAAACAAAGCCAAAAAGCTGAATTGTAGCAATGATAAGAAAGAAAACAAAAAGCACAGATTGAAAAGGTGCTTGATGAACTCAAAGATGATATAACTAAATGTTGAAAGACTTACTAAACAAAATAATTATCAAGTTTACACAAGGCACCAATAAAAAGCTAACTGAGCTAAACAAAATGAAACAGATATGAATAGCCAGTTTAGCAAAGAAATAGAGCCCATGAAAAGGTACCAAATATAAATCCAGGAGATTAAAAATTCTGTTGAAAGTATGGGCAGCAGAAGTGACAGGTGTGAAGATAGAATATCAGAAAAGAAGATACAGGAAATGCAAGTAACCATGTACTCAGATATCTTAAATATAGCAAGAGAACATGCAATATGAATCCAACACATGCTGTATGAAGACTAAACCAAAGACAAGACTAAGCCAAGATTCACTGAATTAGTGAAAAAGCAGCAGACAGCACAAATGGCATAAAGGACCTGTTCAGAGGGCTCAGTGGTTCGGGAGTCTGCCTTGCAAACACATGGGTCCGGGGGGTCCAATCCCTGGTAATCACATACAACAAAACTGAGCGTGGTGACTCATGCCCACCAGCAATCAATAATCTGTACAACATACCACAGTGCCAGGCGTGATGGCTCATGCTTGTTATCGCAAGACTTGGGAGGTAGAGGTAGGAGGATTGCTAAGTTTGAGGCAGAGTTCAGACCAGCCTGAACTACAAAGTGAGATCCTATTTCTAAAAAACTGAAAAAAAAAAGTTATTTGGAGAAGATAAAGCAGCGAGTCACTTATGAAGGTAAAAACTTTACAGCAGACTTCTCAAAACAAACTACATGCACAAAGACCTTGGAATGAAGTGTTTTAAACTAAAATAAAAATAAAAATAAAAAACAACTTTTAACCAAGACTGACATATACTGCAAAATTATCTTTTAAAGCTGATGGAGAAATGAGATGTTTCATACCACCAAACCACACTCCAAATAATTCTCAAGGGTATTCTAGGAAGAAACAGAGGAGCAAACAACGTCAGAAGTCCCACAGACTGAATGCACTAGGAAGGGTGAGCAGTTAAGTGGTGGTGGGGAATCAGCAGCCAGGAAATCACCGAATGACAGGAAGAAACCGGGAAGTTGCAGTGATAGTTCTCAGTGTGAATCATCTCAGCTCTCCAATCAAAAGACACAGATCTGATCAAAACCCAAAACCCTATACATGCTACATACAACAAATACATTTAACCCCCAGAGGTCCAAAGCCTAAAAATAAAAAGATAGAAAACAATAGTCCATAAAAGCAGGGGTAAGAATCTTATTTTTAGACAAAGTGGACTCCAAGTCAAAACTGATCAAAAGATGAAAACACAATATATGAACACAATTTACTGGTTAAGGGAACAATTCAACAGGAGGAAATAACTATTATAAATATAGATGCACTGAACTTCATAAAACAAACACTGCTGGACACAAAATACCACAGAAGCATCAACACAATTATGGGGGTTAATACCTTCTAACACAAATAGAGCACCTAGACAAACAAAAAAACAAGGCAAAACAAAAAACAAAAATTTCAGAGTTGAACTATACCTTTGAAAAAATGGATTTAATATATACCTACAGAGTGTTTCACCACCAACAACAAAGTATACATTCTACTCAGTGACATATGGAACTCTCTCCATAATAGATCACATACTAGTTCATAAAACACACTTAAAGAAATACCGAAGACTCAAAATTATCCCATGCATGCTAACAAATCATGATGCAACGAAATGAGATCAAGGGCACTAAACTCACAGAGATTATGCAAACTTAGAGAAATCAAGCAATTGTCTTATATAATCCATGGGCCACAGGAAAAAAATCAGATAATTCCTAGAATCAAATGATAGTTCTATTACAACACACCAGAACCTGTGGGATAAAAACAGTCTTAAGAGGGAAGTTTATAGCTGTGAATACCAATATCAGAAAAAACAGAGCAAGCCCGATAAATAACTTAGTGATGCGCTTTAAGACCCTAGAAAACGCAGCACAATCCCAGTCCAAAGCTAACACAAGGAATTCTGAAATCATAGAAGAAATTAATGAAATTGAGTCTAATATGATAATACAAAGAAATTAATAAACTGAAGTGGTTCTTCAAAACAACAAATAGACGAACTCTTAGCCAATTTTACCAAAAGAAGAAAAGACCCATATCAATGCAGTTAGAAATGAAAAACGTAAAGTCACAACAGTCCACCAAAATATGAAAGGTTATTGGTGACTAGTTTGAAAACCTGGACACCAATAAATTGGAGAATCCAAGGAATGGGTAGATTCCTAAATACATAAAAGTGCTAAAATTGCTCCAAGAAGACATAAAACCCCTAAATAATCCAATAATGTTATGAAATTAAAAAAAAAATCCTAGCCACTAAGAAAAGCCAAAAGCCCAATGGATTAACCACTGAATTGTATAAGAATTTCAGATGAGACCTTAATGCCAATACTCCTCAAATTCATTAATGGCATTGAAAAGGAAGAAGAAGATCCAAAGTCATTCTGGATTCTAGCATTATATAATCCAAAACCAGGCCAGGACTCAAATTACTCACAAGTTTCTTTAATGGACTTAGATACAAAAATCCTAAATCAGATTCTGGCAAACAGAACGCAACAGCCCACGAAAGATCAGACATCAGACAAAGTGGGCTTCATTCTAGGGATGCAAAGATGGTTCAGCATATGTGCTGTGGTTTACATCTACGTGTCCTCCCCAAGTCTCAGCACACATACCTGGGACTTTTGAGAGGTGACCTGCTCATGGGTGTGTGATATTAGATTAGTGCAACGATGGATAGATGTGAGGGTGGGAGGTGAAAACTGGTAGGAAGAGGTGAATCACTTGGGGGGGGGGTGACCTGGAAGGATATATTCACGCTACTCCCTTAAACTGTCTCTGCCCTCTGCCTGCCAGGAGCTGTTTCTCCTCTGCCATGCCTCCTTGCCTTGGAGCCAGCTAACTATGGACTCAAGCCTCCACAAAACATGAACCAAGACAAACCTCTTGTGGATGTTGAGTATTTTGTTTCAGGAAGAAGAAAGTAACTAATGCAATATGCAAATCAATAAATATACTACAACACAAAACAAGCAAGGATGAAATCATGCAATCATCTCAAGAGATGCAGAGAAAGCCTTGACAAAATTCAATATCCACAAAAACCATGAAGAAACTAGGTAGAGAGGGACCTTATCTCAATCTGGTAAAAGGCACTTATCACCAATCTACTGCCAACATCATATTAAATGAGGAAAAGCTGGAAGCTCTCCCTTTAAAATCAGAAAAAATGACAAGGATGTCCACTGTCACTACTCTTATTCAATACAGTAGCAAAATATTAGCTATTTCTTTTTCGAGAAAAAGAAATAGGAGAGATTATCAGTCTTTTTGTCTATCTATCTGTCTATCTATGAAAAGAAGTCGTTATAATTATTTGCAGATGACATCCACATAGAGGACCCAAAAATCATATCAAAAGACTCTTAATAACCAAATTCAGTAGTGTAGCAGGATACAAAATCACACAAAAAAACAGTATTCTTGTACACCATGACAAACTCACCAAAAAAAAAAAAAAAAGACAGGGTTTCACATTGTAGTTCAGGCTGGCCCCTAGCTCACTATGTAGCTCAGGCGAGCCTTGAACTCACAGCAATCCTCCTGCCTCTGCCTCCCGAGTGCTGGGATTACAGGTGTGAGCCACAATGCCCAGCACTGTGGTATGTGGTTCTGACTGCTGATGGGCATGAGTCTCCATGCCAGGCATTGTTGTATGTGGATACCAGTGATCGAACCCAGATCCTTGCACTTGCAAGGTAGGTGCTGGAACCCCTAAGCTAAATTCCCAGCCCAAAATTGGTAAACTCTTGAAGACATAGGCATATGCAAAGACTCTGAACAGGACTCAAAATGCACAAGAAATAAGAATCAGTCCACAAATGAGATCATATCAAATTAACAAGATTCTGCATAGCAAAAGCAATAACCAAGAGCAAAGGAACAACCTACAGAATGGGAAAAATTCTTTATTTTTTTAGGTTTTTTGAGACAGGGTCTTGCTTTGTTGTTCAGGCTGGCCCTGAGCTCATCCTCAAACTCACATCACAGCAATCCTCCTGCCTCTGCCTCCCAAGTGCTGGGATTACAGGTGTGAGCCACCATACCTGGCACTGTGGTATGTGGTACTGGTTGCTGCTGGGCGTGAGTCTCCACACCCAGTATTGTACGTGGTTACCGGGGATCGAACCCGGGTCCTTGCGCTTGCAAGACAGATGCTGGAACCACTGAGCTAAATCCCCAGCCCAAAAAATTATTTCTTTTTACTCCTTTAAGAGAAGGCTAATTTTAGGATATATAACGTTTAGGGATAAACTTTTTATAAAGTTAGAAACATGGAGTTTAGAATTAACTAAATAATTAGACCCCCAAATAAAAGCCCCAATCAAAAATAGACATCAGAAATGAGATAATTCTCAGAAGAAGAAATACAAAAAGCTAATAAATACATAAGAAATGTTTGACATCAGTGACCATTAGAGAAATACAAACTAAAACACATAGAGATAGCATCTTAATCCAGTGAGAATGAGTATCAAATAATCATAAGAATGAGAAATCAATCACAAATGTCAGCTAGACTGCAGGAAGAAGGAATCCTTCTACATTGTTGGTGGAAATGTAAATTACCAGTTAGCTTGGGAATAAGTATGGAGATTCCACAAAAATTAGAACTAAAAATTCCATTCAGTCCAGGCCTTATGGAAATGCACAGTTATATAATGAGAAAATATGCTCAGAACGGTCAGCAGAAATGCTCCACAGGAAGTGGTATATTTTAGACTTTTTTTTACATTCCTCTGTATTAAATGTGTTCTGTAAGAGTGCCATCCATCTACAATGTGCAGTTCAAAAGACATTTTTCTCCTGCCTGCTTTTTTCCTGTTTTCCTTGGTAGCAGACATCCCTGCCCAGTACTAGTGGGCTAGTGGCACATGCTTCTTGCTGTCCATAATTTGGCTATACTGTTTTATATCAGGAGTCAGACCAAAGCCCTGGATGGCGTGGCGGGCTGGGTAAGTATAGCTCCGTCCCTAATGGCTGCCATGGAAACGAAGGCCCTGGTCTGTGAAGCAGCAGGGCTCTGCTGAGTTACGTGCAGCTGAGGTCAGCATGACCCCAATTAAAATCCATTCCCTTGAATTATGGCTTCTCACTGACCCAATGGGCTGCTTGCTAATTGTTCCCAGTCCCAGAGCTGGTTTGTTCTATCCAGGCAAGACAAGCAGTGCCCACTCCCCAACAGTCCTATCTGGCGCCATCACGCCAGGTATGCAGGAGTATTTCACTAGATGCCTTCAAAGCATACTTAGCTCCGTTAAAAAAAAAAAAATACTAATGTGCTTTGGAGCCTTGGTCTTTGCTGCCATCAGTGGCACTGATCAGGCCCTATGACTCAGCTGCACTCTGTCTAGTTTCCTGTGTTTACACTTTCATCTTGTACTGCAGTGACTCAAAGAAGGCCAGGACCTATGACAGGGTTTCTGACGGTGTCCTCTTCCTGTTCACTATATCCCTGTGTGATCACACACCAAGTTCCTTCCCTCTTACCTTTGGAGCATCATTTTCATCTACCTCTTGCCTCTTTCTTTTTCTTTTCTGTAGTAGTGGGGATTGAACCCAAGGCCTTTGCACTGAACTATATCACCTAGTCCTACCCCTGCCCTTTAAATTTTCTTTTTATATTTTGAAACTGTGTCTCATTAAATTGCCTGGGCTGGGCTTGCACTTGCAATCTTCCACTGCCAGCCAGGTTCACCTCTTTATTTAGGCTGGGCGCAGCTCATTCTTGAGATCCAGATTCTCCTAGGTCCTTCTTACCGATTTCTAGGGGCTGTCCCTCCCATAAGTGAACTAACCCCTGCTACTGAGCATGTTACCTTCCTCAAAGTGCTCCCACTTCTGTGTCTCTTGAGAGGGACAGGCAGGCTGGTGTCCCCTTGTTTCAGGGTCTTGCCTTTGCTTTTTCCTCCTTCACACAGGAAGAGCAATTCCACAAACCCTGATGACCTCACCATAATCTTCTTGCTTGAACTCCTAGTGATCAGTGTGGCTCACGAGGACCTGTGCTCCTGCGTACCTTCTGCTCGCGCTGCACAGAACCTTCCTGTCCACTGGTGCCTTTCCCTCATTCCAGAGCCACTTCCTTTCTGCTCAGACCCCCGCATCCTCCAGGAAGCCTCTTGGGCTGTTCCTTTCCTATCACTCAGGTGCCCCGAGTACTCTTGCCAGACAGCAGGCATCCTGAGTTCTCATGGAGCGGCACCCCCAGCCCTACAGTATTCTTTATAGATCATCCCATCTCTTTCTTACAAGACAGCTTGTTTTCCGGCCTCTACATCTAAATTCTTTAAGATAGTGAGTGTAATCCCTGTTAACATTTGTGATTTTCTTTTTTTTGCCTTTAAATTTTGTTTGAAATCTGTTAGATCTTGGAACACATTTCAGCCTGCCTGAAATATGTGTCTCTTGAGTTGTAACTCTCATCAGTGCAAATAAACTCTTTCTTTTCAATTTGTGCCTCTGTTTCAAATTGTGCACTAAGGGTACAAATGGAAAGATATCATTCCTTCAAAGACAGGTGGTAATTTTTGAAAAAATGATCTGTTTTCCTCTTGGGAGAATTTGGAGGCTTGGGAAGCTGGCCTCAGACAGCAGAAAACGAGGAAGCTCCCAAACCTGCCATCTCTCTTGCACTCCAACTTTGAGGCCTCTCAAATGTCCCTGAGGTATAACGGCCCAGCGGACCACTGGGCATGAGCTGGGGAGGGAGGACAAGGAAGAAGATGGCATCTGCTGAGGAAGGTCTGCTGGGCCAGTGCCCCGCATCAAGAGCTTGTATGTCACTGTTCACTCTTATTCACTCAGTAGGTAGGTACTGAAGTCTTGCCATTTGCCTGGCTCGGTTCTGGGTATTGAAAATACATGCGCTAGCAAGGGAGACCATGGGCCTACTGTCCTGGAGCTTAGAAGTTCTCAGATAATCAAATGTGAAGTGAATTCACATTTGGCTTTGGGTGGCAATAGGATGATCAAGGAAAACAGAATAAAATGAGATTTAGAGGGATGGAGTCCTATCATACATAGGTTGGTCAGAATCCCCAGCTCTGGTAAAGTCAGGTTGAAACAAGTATTTCTCAAACTTAAAGCACACATGCATAACCCTTGGCCTGGTTAAGAGGCAGATTCTGGTCCAGCAGGTCTGCGGTGTGGCCTGTGACTCTGTATCTTGAACAGGCTCCTAAGACGTGGATGGTGGCAGGTCCCTGGACCACTGTTTTGGAGCAGGGAATTCAGTGAAGCAGGATTCACAGGAGGGCATCACCTCCTGAATGGCAGGCTGAGGCATTGATGACTGCTGTTATGGTTTGGATCTTAAATGTCCCAAGGCTGACGATTTGAGAGTTTAGTACCCAGTGCAGCAGTGTTCAGACAGGACCTAGTCGGAGGAAGTGGGTCACTGGTGGAATGCCACGGAAGGGGGCATGGCTACCGGGGGCATGCCCCTCCCCATCTCTCTTTCTCTCTCTCTCCCTTTCCTTGCTGCCATGTGCTATGCCCTTTAGCCTCTCCATGGGACCAGGAGCAGTGCAAGCAGCTACCATGGACTGGACCCTCTGAAACAGTGAGCCACAATGACCTTTCCTCTTTTTAAATTGTTACATCAAGTATGCTGTGGCAGCCTCAGAAAGCTGCCTCTGTAACACAGCGGCCTTAAAGAAGAGGAAATATCTGCAGCAAAGGTGACTCTACTGAGGCAAGAGGTAGAGATAAGAGGTCCTGGGGTGGGGATGTTGCTTAAAGGACAGAGAGTAAAGAGGAAGCTAGCTCTCCAAGAACTGCAGAGGGCCTGGTTCTGAGACTCCTGCTGGTAAAGATGGGGGTGCGATGCACTATGGGCTTCTAGGAGGCCCAAGATAAGCTCAAGTCACAGAGTATGAAAGGCTGGGCTATGTCTGGGAACTCATGTGCAACAGAATGTCTTAAACAGCATCATTTACTCTGTGGTCTTGATCCCTTGACTGGTTTCAGGCAACAGGATAGTTCCTTCTCAAAGGTCCATGCAAGCATGAAAACTTCCCTCCAGCACAAGGGAGGCTTGCCCCTGTGTCAGCAGCCAGAGCTACTTTGGGGGGCGGGGGGACCTCGGGTGAACTCACACACCTGGCTCCTTTGGAACCAGTTTTCCCCCAGCCTGCTCCCACCCTGAGCAGCACACTCGGTTTTGATCTTTGTTTTCACTTCTGCTTCTGTATGTTCTCCTCGGTTTTCTGCTCAGGATGCCAAGAATGTAGGGCAGTCACACCCCTGACAACACTTCTCGGCTCAGACTCCCCGGAAAGGCAGTCTTCCATGTGTGTCCCCCCTCTGGACCAGAGGAGTCTCGAGCTTGCATGAAAGTCAGGATAGTTTCTCCCGTCCTAGAAAGGAGACCCGGTGCGCGCAGCTGGTACTCGGGCCCTGCAACCCTAGCGCTTCCCTCAGTTTTCACTGTGAGCCGCTGTGAACCCGGGGTTTCTGCCCTCACTATGGGGGCCCCCTTCCATCCCTACTCCGACATTTTTGTTCTCGTTTCCGAGCACTCTGGAGCGTCTCCTGGCCCATCTGAAGTTCTGTCTCCTGCTCACACGGAGGCCCGGCCCGCTCCCGCTCCAGCTCCCGGCTCCTCGTCCCTCTGTGCGGGCTGCAGCCCGGCCCGGGCCGCGGGACGAAGCCCTTGCTCCCTGGGAATCCGGCCGCTCTGCCCGAACCTGCTCTGCGAGGCCAGAACCCCGCCTCCCGCCTCCTTTCCGCCCGCCCGGCCTCACTCGCACTCTCCGCCGAGGCCCGGCCAGGCCCGCCGCGCTCAGGGCTGAGCCTCGGCGCCGACGGTGCAGGGTGCGCGGCCCGGCCGCCTTCCGGCTCGAGTCTGCGAGCAGACGCCCGAAGCCCGGCGCCGCCCCCCCCCCCCCCCCCCCCCCCCCCCCCCCCCCCCCCCCCCCCCCCCCCCCCGCCCAGCTCCCGCGCCGCAGCCGGCATCCCGGCCCTGGGCCTGGTGCCGAGGAGGGAGCGAGGGAGGCTGCGGGCGCGGGCGGGCGTCCTGAGGGCGGGGAGGAGCGGGAGGAGCGGGGGAAAGCGGGCCAGCACCCCGGCGGCGTCCACCGGCCGGCCCGCAGCGTGCGCAGCGCCTCCGTACCTGCTCGTGCTGCGGGGGCGCCATGACTGCACCCGCCCGGGCTCCCGGCGGCGGCAGGGGGGGGGGGGAGGGCGGTGCGCTCGAGGGGCGGGGATGTGGGCGGGGCCGTGGGCGGGGCCAGCCTGCGGAGTCCCGGGAGCCGACGGCGCCCCTCAGCCCACAGCCTGCGCGCGCCTCTTGGAGCCCAGGGCGCAAGGAGCTCGTAGGGTGTCCAGCGGTCGGCGAAGGATCTTCGCCGGTTAGGGCTAGAGCCATTCCCGGAGCGGTCTGAAAAGATGTGGGGAGTCCAGGGAGAGAGGAGTGGGAGAGAAAGGGGAGAGGAGGAGAAAAGAAGAAAGAGAAGAAACACTGGAGGAGAAGGAGCCGAAGTAGAGAAAGGGAGGAGAGGGAAGGGAGAGAAGGGAAAGGAAGGGGGCAGGAGGAAGTAGGATGAAGAGGGAAGAAGGAGGGCAGGGAGGGATTGAGAAAGACAGGAAGGAGGGAGGAGGGAGGGGAAAGGCAAGAGAGCCAGGGCAGCGCGTTTGTATATATCTAACTGAAGAAGGATTAGTACTCACAACAAATAGAACTGCTGGAATTTAATTTTAACAAGAAGTCACAAGGCTCTGGGTTCGGCCCCTAGCACTGTGGAGATAAAGAACAAAAAATAAGCAAGCCTCATGAATCAATTTGAAGAAATACCATTTAAAAAAGGAATTGGAGTGTGTTATGGGCATGCACCAGTCCCCTACACTGAGTGAATCAGTACCTATCGCAAGCGTGTAGTAATCAACATCATACGACTCTAATCGAAAGGGGGTCCATGATGGCAATTACATCCACGTGAGTGCTGCCGAGTGCCCGTCACAGGGACGCCCTCGGTGCCGAGTCCTCTCTCCGCATGGCCCATCAATCTTGCTGCCCACACCGACCTCGCTAATTCCCCCCTCGCTGCCGGGCCTCCTGGGTCCAGCTGCACTGCTGAGGGCCGAGGGTGCCCCGGGCGTTAGACTTTTGCCCAACTGTACCGTATTGCTTTAGCAGGTGTGTTTCCTCTCCCTAAGTTTACCCCTTCCCTCTTCTCATGTCTTTTTCATACTGACAGACAAATATGTGTTTCACATTAGCAGTCAGGTACGGTCAGAGGTGGGAGGTGAATTTTAGAAAGTAAGACAGGTAGGAGCAGACGCCTTCCCATCTCAGGCCCTGGGAGGCAGGCCAGCCCCAGCCCCTGGAGTCTGCCGCCCCCGGCCCCTCAGCCAGGGCCCAGACCTTTTCATCTGCCTTTAATTAAGTGTGCTTTTGCTTAAGAATAGATGAAAGGCACCCAGCTTTATCGCTTATCTCATTCTTAAGTTATTGGTATTGCAGCACGACCGACTTCTGCTCATTTTTTCAGCCAAAGGTGTGGCTTTGTGAGAGCTCGCCCTAAGTGTGTATCTTTTTCTCCTCCTGGGAAAAAGCACTGACCCTTTCAGGCACAGCCTCCACATGCTGTGTGGAGTCCGGTCCACCCTGTATTCCCCAGAGGCCTCACCACCAGAAGACATGTGGTTTAAGGCTCAAGTGACAGCAGTTCATTTAAATAACGCGAGCTGGGGCTCAGCTTCCCGCTTCTCAAGTTTCTGGCGAGTTTGGCGTAGAGGCCGCAGTCAAACAGCAGGGTGCTGCGCCCTGCTTCCCCGGGGGATGGCACATTCACTCCCATTTTTATGTTTACCCTGCAGGTTTGAGGACGGAGCCTCTCCAGGGCAAGCTTTTCAGTTCTGTTGAACAATTGATCTGAAAAAAGAACTCTTTTTAAAAACCAACCGTGCTTTCAAGCCTGGGAGTTCAGCTGGAGTCATTCTCATTTATTGAGTGCAGGGGCCTCTCGGCAGGAGGAAGACCACATTTGAGTCCCCGGTGGGGCTCCTTCCCCGCCCTCTCCTTGTTTTCTTTTGCCGGTGTCTGCTTTGAGGGGGTCTTGTCTTGGGTAAGTTAGAAGCCAGGCAGCCAGTCGAGAGGTTTATTTAGCTCACGGTTGGGAAGGGTTTCAGTTCATGGCCGGCTGGCTGCAGGCCAGGGTAGCATGGCAGAGGAGAAACAGTATATAGTGGGCAGAAGATGATAACGCAACACAAGAGACCTTAGCAGCGTCCGTCTGCCCCTCTTATATTCTATCCAGGCCACACTCAGGACGGTGCCAAACCAACCAGTGGGCTGTTTTAGTACTCACTCACCCTTAATCCCAGCATCACACACTTTAGATCCAGCTGCCTCTTAAAAACCCACCTGTGACGTATGAGGCTTTGGGGGCGATATCTAAACACAAGCCACAGCAGATATAATGTTTTATAGTTTATTATTTTGTAATACTATAATCATGTGCCACTTGTAATGATGTTTTGGTCAGCAATAGGCTGTGTATACGTCTGTGGTCCTGGAAGATTTTATCACTACTGACATCACTAGTTTAAGTAGCTTAAATATAGTAAAAAATGTCCACACAATGATAGAGCTGCCTCATAGCAAATTTCTTAGAAGGTATTTCTGTTGTTGATGAGAAGTGATTAGTATTATTTTATAATTTATGAATCAGAATGCGACACATTTTTGCCATCACTTGGAGTTGTTCTGATGTGGTTGGCAGAAGGAAAGCAGCATAAAAAGTAAAGCTCTTCCATCTCATCCATTTTCTTGTTTTTGTATTGAATGAACATATTTTTTTTTTATGTTTAGCCACATAACTGCTAAAAAATGTGGCACTACACGGGGTGTGGTGGTGCATTGCTGCCATCCCAGTTCTCTGGGAAGTTAGGCAGGTGGACCCCAAGTTCGAGTCCTGCCTAGTGACTGAGAGAGATATTGTGCCCACAATTAGAAAAGAATAAAACATGATTGGGGATATAGCTTAGTGTGAAGGTCCTTCCTGGGTTCAATCCCAAGTACCAAAACTAAATAAGAAAATAAAGTTTTAAAGAACATGGCACAAACACAAATGAGTATTGGAGACAGGGTTGCGTTTGCAATTTATTGTCTGAGTGCAATAACCCTAGCACTGGCAGGAATAGTGCACGGATGGAAATAAAACACATGTGTGCGTTATGGGGTGCATCAGAGAGATGGAATATCAATGTTTCTGGTTGGTTGGTGGTTTCATCTTTTCTTTGGAAAGGATTTTAAATATTACAATTTCATGAATGGTTATAAACAAACATTCCATGCTGAGCATGTTATTCAAATATGATTTTTCAAAAATTTCAATATTTAATAAGCATCAGTTACTTATATATATATATTTCATTTTAGAGGAAACATATTTAGCTGGGTCTTGAAGAAGAAAAATTTTAGACCATCCTGGATACAATAGCTAGAGGGTAACTAAAGGAGTAATTAGGTTTTATTAGGTTAAGATTTGCCTAAAGATCTGTGTCTGTCCTTTAAAGTGGTCACGGTTTTAGGGACGACTTTAAGTGACCAACTCAGAGGACATTCCACCCTGTTATGTGTGTGAGAAGAACCTCCTGTGGTCCTCTGCCCTGGAAGGCTGCAGCCACGCCATGCCTGTCACACTGGCTCAGTGCAGGGTTTTGGAGGGAAGGTCTTTATTTTTCCCCCTTGATCAATGTAATATCCACACTGTAAATAGTTAGAGCGTTATTATCGGTGAAATGGAGAAATATTTTGCTAAATATGTCATGTGAGTGAAGAATTACCGAGGAAAAGGGTCAGAGCTGGTAACCTGAGCACAAAAAGTATCATTATTTACTGTCTGTGGGACAGATGACCTCTGCTCTCTAAATGGCCTAAGAATTGAAAGGACATAGGCCAGTGAGGACTCCTGGCAAGAGGAATTATAGACAGAAAGATTAGCTTGTGGGAGGTGAACTGGTTGGCTTACAACTTGCTGGTTCTCGCGACATCTCCAGGCCCTGCAGGGGAGTTGTCTTCAGCTGCAAAGGAGACGAACACTCAAAGCTGGACATCTGGTATTGACAGTGGTGGATCCTATGGGGCTGAATAATGTCCAGAGAATTTGCAATATTTGGAAAAATAAGGAAATTGGGAAGAATGGTTGGTAGTTAAGACAATGAGGTTTAAAGTCAAGCAAACTTGGCATTATTTCTCACTATAATGTACTTGCTGTGTGATTTTCAGCCTTGGGACATCTGGATTTTTTTTCTTTTTAATAACAGTTTTGAGATATCATTGAAATACCTACCATATGATTCACCCCTAAAGTTTGTGATTCTGTGGTTTTTAGTATACTGGCAAAATGGAGCAGTCAGACCACTACCTGATTCCAGAATGTTTTCATCATTGCAAAAAGAAGCCTCAGACTCTTTAACAATCACACCTTTTTTCCCCTTGCTCTGTGCCCTGGCGACTGCTACCTACTTTCTGTTTCTGTGGTTTTTCTGTAGTGGACATTACATACACATGTAATCAAATCATAAGTGGCAGCTGTGTCTGGCTTTTTAGTGTAGTGCTCTCAAGGTTCATTCATGTTGTACTATGTATCAGTACCTTTTAATGGCCCCAAAATGCTCCATCATGGAGCGTTTCTGTTAACTTGTCAACTGATGAATTTTGGAATTGTTTTTATTTTTAGCTATTATGAATAATGCTGCTGAAAAATTTATATACCAGTGTTTTGTATATATTTTTCATTGCATACCTTCAAGTGCTCTGGTGGCTCATATGATAACATGAAGATTTTGATGAAATGTCAAACTGTTTTCTAAAATAGCCGCATCATTTTCCAACTTCACTAGCAATGTATGAACTTCTTCTCTCACACCCTCACGAGCCATTCTTGCAGGTGAGAAGCAGTGTTTAACTGGGCTTTCGTTGTGTTTCCCTGATAGGTAACATCGAACATCCTTGTGTAAATGTTGGCCCTTTCAAGATCCTACTGGGAAAAGAATCTGGGTCCCTGGCCCATTTTAAGAACTTGAATTGCTAGTCTTTTATTGTTTAGTTTGAAGAGGACTTTCATGTTCTGGGTACCAGCTCCACAGAATATATGTGTCTTTGAAATTGGAAAGTCTAAGTCTGCCACTTTGGTCCTTATTTTGTAGTATTATTCATTTCTGGTCCCTTTAACTTTTGTTATAATTTTAGAATTCACTTACTAGTTTCTTTTTTTTTTTTTAAAGGGACAGTTGAACTGTTGATAGAAATTATATTAAATCAGTAGAAAATTTGTGAAATGCTGCCATATTTATAATATCTAATTAAGTCTTTTAGTGCATCAACATGGGGTACATTTCCATTTATTTAGTTTATCTTTAATTTCTCATAAGGGTGTTTGTAGTTTTTAGTGTGAAAATCCTGGAGTTCATTTTTTACATTTGATTCTAAATGTTTTATGCTTTTTAAGATTATGATAAATGGAATTATTTTCCAGATTTCAATTTTGGATTTTTTTTTACTACAGAAATGCATATAATTTTTCCATATTGATATTATATCCTATGAATTTTCTGTGCTATTATTACTC
>PVIR01019863.1:0-31414 GCA_004026965.1 Petromus typicus
AGCTCTGATGATAGCTTGGAAAACAATGGTACTTGAACTTAAGTCATTCAGCTAACTTTTGCAATTGATTATTTAAAGTTATTAGAAATTAAAAGTCCTGGGCAAGAGAAAATTTATAGTTGATTTTCATTTGTGCACAAATGTTGTAAGAAAGCCATTTTCCTTTGTATATTTCTTGACGAGTTTTATTAGATTATGTATGATATAGCATTCTATGATGCATATGCAAGTATGTATGTGTATATTATATTATATATAATATGTATATATATATACATATATATATGTAATACATCCCCAGACTTTTGTTTGAGATCAGGTCTCACTAATTCACCAAGCTGCCTGGGCTAGACTCAAACTTGGGACTTTCTTCAGCATCCCAGAATGCTAGGTTATAGGTATCCTACACCACTTGACTTTTACTTGAATTTTTATAGAAAAATTGAGGAGGAAAGTTTTGAGGCAACGATATTTCTTCAAAAACTAGAATAATTTTATGTTATAAGCTGTATAAATATTTGAATAAACCAATGTATTATAGGATAAAAAATAACGACAAAAAAGGCTGAAGCTAAATCAGAATGAAGAAATATGAAAAATAAAATTTAAACACACAAAATGTGCCATATATATTATATATGCATGCAAATATATAGCTGTACATTTGATTGTGATTTTTAAATCTTTTTGTCAAAGAAATATCCTAGATAATTATGTAAATATATGTGTAATATTGATTATACCATTAGCTTTCTTTCAAGTTAACCATTTCTGATTTCTTGTGAATTCATGAGAATGTCTTCAGCTTTATTTTCAAAACGTATTATATTTTAGAAGCAGTAATACTGACTCTGAAGATGACATGCAGAAATTTATTCTCAGGATAGTAAGTCCCCACCTTACTAATGAGTTCCATTCCGCGAGAGCGTTCCTAAATAATATTTGTTTGTTAGTCCGACAAAGTTAAATCTCACAGTTTGTCACAAATATACAATATTAAGTATTTTTGAAAAAGAACTCCCACACAAAAAATACTGTACATAGACAGTTTTCACTTTGAGTTATCTTAATTTGGTGGTACAGTAAAGTGCCGCTGTAAATAAACCATCTCACTTTCATTTCCACGTTTTCAATGTTTACTCCACTGCGCCTCCTAACAGACCCCTCCACAGCCCCAGTGATTTTCCTCTCGCTTCCTGTCGCCTGGGCTCTCATTAAGGCCAGTGTTCCTGCTCACTATTGGACGGTATGGTCAGTACCCAGCAGGGCTACTGAGAGGAGGACCCGCAGACACCTGAACTACCTCAGCGATCTGTTCTCACTTGACATTGTTTCCAGAAAGGGTTCTTTCATATCTGCAGAAGTTCACAACACAAATGTGTATTAGCTGGGGGCTTATGGTACTCATTTATGGAAAAATAAGTGCGATTTCAGTTCATTTTTTCTGTATACCAATAGGACTGAAAATCTGAATGGAGAACAGTGAAAAGTCTGAGCCCCTGTTCAAAAGCAAGTTTTGCACTGCATTTTATTCAGAAAAAAAAATCGTCAATTTTCAGTTGATAACTCCAGTACTCTGCTAATTCATTCATTTTCATTTTATTCTACCTGGTCTTTTTTTATTGAAATCTTTATTAGAATATTACACATACACATCATGATTGCACTCAACAGTGAGAATTTGTACCAGTATACGATACAACTTAATTCTCATTTTTCCCATTCCCATACTCATCCTCTGACCCCTGGCCCTATAGACATAAGCTTTGTTTTCTCTCTTTTTATTATAATATCATTATTTTCCCCTCATTATTTACCCTTTCATTCCATTTCCCTTTGAATATCTTCTGTTTCATAATATATAACATATACTCTATAACTGATTTATATCTTCATTTTCTCATATCAGAGAAAAGATGTGATATTTACACATCTGTGACCTATTTATTGCACTTATGAGGATGTCCTGAAGGTACATCCACTTGAGTATAAATGATTCAATTATATCATTTTTTATGACAGAGTAATACTCCATTCAAAAAAATAACCACTTTTTTTCCCACTCAGTCTCCAGTTGATGGACATTTTGGCTGTTTCCAAGATTTAGTTATCACAAACTGACCTGCTATAAATATGGGCGCACATATGTTGCTGTGATATGAATTTTTAAATTCTTTTGTATGTATACCTAGCAGAAGAATAGCAGGGTCAAATGGTACCTCTAATCATAGTTGAGGACTCTCCAAAGTGATCTACACAGGGAGTGTACGAGTCTACACTCTCACCAACAGTGGAAAAGGGTTGCTTCTTCTCTGAAGCTTCACCAACATTTGTTGCTGGCTAATTCTGACATAGCAGCCACTCTGTGTGGAGGGAGATGAAATGTTGGTGTTTTCATCTGCATCTTCATCTTCCCTTCGCTGCTTTTATTTCTTCCACTAAAAAGTGTCTGTTCATTTCAGATGCCCGTTTTTGAATTGTCTAGACTGTCTTTTAAATTATCATTATTTACTATTATATTACGGGTGGCAGATTTTCAGCAGAGTATTTGTTTTATTAATCATTTTTTTATGGTTAGTCTCATTGGTGGGTTGCTCTGATGGCACATTCCTTATGGGGAGAATCATAAAGTACAAGGTTAGGTCATAGTCATTTTGTGGGAATTGTATTTAAAAATTTTCATTCAGGTGGAGAGGAGAATGCAGGAAAAATGATGCTTTTTAAAACTTCTCTTCAACTTAAAATTATGTATATTTTAAATTTGATTTTTATAATCAAAATTTTATATATTACAATCATTTTGAAAAATCTGGACATCTAACAGTAGACATTGTACAACTTGGAAAAGCTGATTAGAAAAATAATAATTGGATCAAAGTTGTGTTTTTGTTACAGGTAACTTTTATCTTTGGACAAATACTATTACAAGAAGGGTTTTATTACCAACTTAATGAAAGTATCAATTAACAATATAATGTAAAAAAACTGGATTAAATTATGCCAGTATGCAAAACAAAATCTATTTCTTATGTATTCTGTTGCATTTGTAACTTTCCCTTGTATTTGCCCAAATGGTCTATAGATTTGAAAACTAGATATTTACAAATTTTCTGTTGTATTTTACTATTCTTTTAACTATTTTCCTCTTCAGTAGAGGGTTATGGATTTGTTTTTTATTTAGCACACACTTCTCTACACAGGCATTTTCCCATGGAGTCAAGAACTGGTTACTAAGAAACAACACTACAGTGGCTGTTGAACAAATTGACCTCCTTCCTTGCAACCGATCCCTTACTGTTTGGTACTGGTCTTCTGTGAAGACATGGGGAGGTGGATATACACAGGTGTAGGGGGATGTATGCTACAAAAATGCAAATGTTTGCAAAAGCAAGACTGAAAAAAATCTAATAGGTAAATTTGAATAAAAGTAAAGTTTATCATAATTTCATACTTAACCACCATGATCACGGTGTAAGATGAGTTAACCCACTTTAAGCCTTTTTGTTAAAGCTTTTAATTTATTTTATTTTTTAAACTTTAATATAGTTCTTATATATCTTTTCAAAATATTAACAAAGAAGACAAGAAAGAAAGATACTAGCAAAAGGAGCCAAAGACTCACAGATGAGGGAGTTGGTTACTATGGTGAAGAACAAAATTCAGTAATATGTCAGACTGAGATAAGCCCAAGTGGTTCATTTCATCACTCCTGTACCTCTAATACCTGCAAAGTGGACAGTGCAGTGTTGTTGATCTATGAATATTCATTGAAGAATGATAAATAAGTGATATCATGGCAACATAGAGGAGTTTTCCAACATGCACAGTGCACAATGCATTTCTACTTTCTAAAACAATGGCTCTTCATATTTCCAGTGTTAAAACTCTTTGAAATATTAAATGTTGTACTCAGGAGTTTTAGCCATATGAACTACAGATAGAAATGCAATGAAATGCAAATGGCAATATTAAGCTGCAATGCTTTTTAGAATGACAAAAACCTCTTGCAGTGTAAAAAAAATAACATTTTTATGAAAAATAATTAGTGAAAAATTACCAATGTGCACAATTAGTCCAGTAGTGAAATAAAACTTGCTTCTTACAAGTTAATTTCAGTGTGTAATCTTTTCACTGAAGTTTTTTTCAGTGTTTTATATTAAATCCCAATGGACTTACTTGCCTTTTGCATGAAACTTTATCCATACATAATTTTGTCACAACTACCAGATCTTTGACATATGATCATATGCCCAGTTGTTGATGCATTTCTTTGAACAATATAAAAATAACAGCATTTCTTAACTTTTCTATAAGAAAAAATGAGCATTGGAAGTTGTCAAGCTCAGCATGTCAGGTACAAAATTTCTAGAATTCTAAAGTTTGTTCTTAAACTCAAATTTCAAGTTTTGCTTTTAAGAAAATGTGGGCTAAGTATATAAACTGAATAACCACTAGTCTTTTCTCAATCCCTCATGTAAAAACCGTGGTTGATTTTAAAGGATGACTGGTCTTCCACAGTCAAAACAATCACATTGCATTTTTCACTACATTTTTAGTTGTATTTTGCTAAATAACATATCCACATCTTAATGCACAAATATTAAAAATATATGCATACTGTGGCCAAAATTTAATAGTAAAATTTTCATAGTCTCATTGAAAATTGAATTTGACATTCTTTATAAGGAGCCCTTGGTGGTGATAAATCTAAAGGTGTGAGACCACTATCTTTTTTTTTTTTTTCTTTTTCTTTTCTTTTTGTTTTTGAGACAGGGTCTTGCCTTGTAGTTCAGGCTGGCCCCCAAACTCACTATATAGTCTAGGCCAGCCTCAAACGCACAGAAATCTTCATGCCTGTACCTCCTGAATCCTGCCTGGGATTACAGGTGTGAGCCACCACCCCTCCTCCCTGACACTGTGGTATGTGGTTACAGAGGATAGAACTTGCCACCTTGTGCCTGCCAAGCAGAAGTGGGAAACACTGAGCTAAATACCTGGCCCTGTGGTCACTGTCTTGACTCATGCTAAAACATTGGCCCTTTAACTCATCATTAAGTTCATGAAGTAATGAGAATGTTAACAGTGAAGAAGAGAAGATAGGCTCCTAATACTACTTTCAATGCAGTTTTCCTCTAATAGATCTTCAAAAGTCACTGTGGCAGCTCACTATGAAAGTTTACAGATCACATATTGAGAACTGCTATTCTACAAAGGTATTAGATTCTATTCAATTTTCTCAAAAATACACTTTGATTAAATGGTCCTTTTTAAATTTGTTTTTCTTATTTGCCATTGCTAATTTCATGTACTACAAATTCCTGGAAAATTCTGTGTCAGCAAACAAAATAAAACATTGCCTAATAAAAGCTTATGTTTTGAAGAGAATTAAATAACATATGCTTTCTGCTTCTAATTTATAACAAGGAAATAGATGGAGTATATGCATTTATATCTTCTTTACCAGACTGCACTGGTAAAGATTGCTATCTTACTATCTAAAGCAATGTGTTATGCTAGTCAGAGCTCGTTTTTTCTGACTCATTCATTGTTCCAACTATCTTTATCAAAATGCTGGCCATTAGTATGAGTGACAATTATGAAACTATAGATACAAATATCTATACATTGTCAGAGACACTTTAATACATATTTCTTGGAGGAATATAGACACAATCACTAGGAAACATTCTTTGAAAATTAAGTAATGTGATTGACTTTTTGTTAATAATTAATTAAAAATAATACACTAGTTGTCTTCATGGCCAAGAATTATTTCAGAGTTAATTATAATTGCAATTGATCCAACTTGAGCTAATGACTTTATATTCTGTTCAGAAAATGTTTTTATCCAAAGAGGGAAAAAACAAAACATGTTTCCAAAGGAAATTGTGATGTAATTAGAAATAGAATATTTATTTTTGTTTGAGTTATTTAAAAAATCACTTAATTCTATAAATTTTAGGTATCTGAGATATCAGGTCCAGTGATGTGTTCAAGACCCAGGAAGTCTAAACTCCAATACAGACTTGTCAAATCCTGACTCTGGGGTATATGCCACTGGTCACATGATAAACAGACAGGAGCAACTGACATGCATTCACCTTTGCATAATTTGGAAATGAATTGTGCAATTCATAACCTATTTCATATGAAATATCTAGTAAGATTTTAATGACTTAAAGCAAGTAATGTTACACCTCTAACACTCTGAACCATACATTTAAAATGGAAATATTCTTCTAGAAAAGTTCATTATCTATATTTAGTGAAAAACAACATGAGTATTGAAAGTTTATTTTTTGAAATTGTTGTACAAACCAATTTCTCTGGAAAAATAGTCACAGAAATGCAGCAAAGATATTTTTGATGACTTTCCAATTTGCCTGTTTAGAAAGCAAAATTCCCAGAATTTCTTCCTAATTTGTTTCAGTGATAGGAAGGTTAAAAGATAGTTGCTTGAGATATGGAGGGCATATGTGAAATGACAGCCATTGTCAGGCCCTCATATGACTTATGCTTGTTCTGTTTTCTCATTTTATTGCAGTGACTTCCAAAGTAGTGGATGTACAGTGGCTCCACATCCTGGGCCGAGTGCAGCATTTTCACTTACTATGAAGTGCCTCTCAGTCAGGGGCACAGGCAGTTACAGCAGTTCTTTCTCTTCCAGAAGACTCCAGCTCAGGCTTGTGGTTGCCAACTTCACTTCCTTTCCTCCGGCTTCATTCGTCTTCCTATTTTGATTTTCTATTCTTTACTTTCAAGCCCAAATAATATGATGATACTTTTGCAGAAATTACTTAAATATATAGTTCAAATCCTTGTAATATGAAGTGTATTTATCTCTACACACATCAAAGTTTTTGGATATGAAATGGAATTCAATTTGTTTTATTTTTGGTAGGTCAAAAACCCTATGTGATGTGTTTTCTTGATTTTTTGAGATAGAGAGGGAGAGAAAGACATTCAGAAGAAATTCCTCAGACTACCTAAGGTAAGAATGCCAATTAAACAACAGAAATGATCAAAAGACTGGGCTTGAAATCAATTACTTGCCAAAAGATACAAAGAATACTGTATTATTTAAGGGTAATAGGGTAAAAAATGAGATACACATATTTAGTAAATATGCAAAGATATGTCAGATAATACAAACAACAAAGCCAGAGAAATCAGTAATTTTAAGGATTAAATCATTAACAAAATAGAATAATGGAAAATATCTGTGAAATACTTTAGTATTTAAAGAAGATATATTAATTTTTCATTAATTGATCTGGATTACTCTTACCATTTTCTCAGTGTATTTTTTTCTCTTGTGTTCTTGTTCTCTTCTGTAATAATCTGCACCTATATCTGTTCATGTATTTATTTTTCCTATATTTTTAAATTGAAACTGTGCTTTTCAAAATCCCAAGTTTGTTTATATCTGAAATTTTCCCATACCGGCAACTGAGTATTTAGTACCTTAGAAAACCGCAAACTCAGCAGGCCCTAGTACTTCTGTACCTTCCTGCTATGTTTCTTTGCTAAATTCATTTTTAATGTTCTCCAAAATGAGGATATAATATCATTTCATCAAATTTCTACCTAAAAATTGTTATGGGAAATGAAAGGGATATGAATTCTTTCTTCATAGCTTATGTGACTTTGTAAGACACATTACAGATTGCACCTTACTGTATGAGGTACAATAATGTAACTGGACTATCTCTTGATGTTTGTTAATTTTTTAGTTTGAAAATGGCACACTATAATGTTGATGAAAACCCAAACATTTTCTTCTTCCTCCTCCCTATGTCTCCTTCTCAGTCTTTTCCTACTTTTCTTTCTCTTATTAACACCATGAACATGGTTTCCATGATTACTCAATATTTTCCCATTCCATTTGAGCTCCACCTTCTTCCACTTGTCAATTATAACTTTAAAAACTATCCAGCTACAAAGTTTATCAGGTGAAAACTGAATTCTATATTTTAAATGTGATTTAACAATAACATCACCATTGCTAAAGGAACCATTCCAAAGATTCATTATTGACAAACATTGACCATATTAATAATATATATAATTCCCAATTGATTTCAGCTAGTATGATCCATATTTTCCTTGTAATTCATCAAGTCTCTGAGCTCCTTTGGATAAGATTCAGATGTTTTCACATTTCTTTTTATGCAGTGATATTTATGGATATCATCTCATTCTTATTTTCTTCTTAAATTGACTGTATTTTTTTTCCTTAGCTCTGTAAATTAAATGTTGTCTCTTCTGTCATTTGATATGAAAATAAATGACTCTTGCATATTCTCAGTATTTTTATCAATTTTGTTTCCTTCATTATATTTTACATCTATATTTATTTTCCTGTATAAGCTTATTATTTATGTTTTCTATCTAATTTTAATGATCTTGTTATATTTTTGTTTTCACTCTCTTTTTTGAAAATATTTTAGCTGCATTTTTGAATATTTAAGTTAGCATTACTTTAGCTTTGTCCCTGAAGGACTAGGTCATGGCATTACAATAGTCCTTTTCAATATTGAAAATTAATAATGATTTTACTCTTTTTAAAATTCTTATTTTATTAAAATTATTTAAATAGCTGAAATGTGGAGATTTATAAATTAGACAAAGTTGTAGAATGTGAGCACAATTTGAATTTTCATCCATTTTGTCACTTAAAGGCACATGTGATACTCAGAACTCTTGCTGGTGGCCTCAAAGTGAGCTCTTTGCTCAATGAAACAATCAGTGTGCCTATTTTCCTGTGTTCTGTCAGCATGTAGCGCTGAACACATATGATGAGAAGAAATAATAGGAATAACATTCTCACCTCATAACTCAAGTGTCACTAGTATTCTAATTTCTTGAAATATGTTCTATATTTTGTGCAATTTCCATTTTCTCTATGTAGAATATAGTATGAAATATTCCTTATTTGTTATTTTTCAAGTTTTCAAGTGGTAAATAGCATTTAACCCTGTGGAAGGTAAAGTTTACACCTATAGCAGCATATTACTTTACATGCCTCATCTAGAGAAAAAAATATTTAAGGCACTTTATTTTAGATTTTATTTTTTAGTATTGAACTTAAATCATTTCATAGACTCTTAAAATTGGTTCATAGAAGAATTGGTAGCAAATTTAAAGTAAAAAGAACTAGATTGATTTTAACTTTTAAAATTAACACCTTGAAAAATTTCTTTAATCCAGATTTGTCATTTTTAAGAGACTGTGAATATTATTTTTGAGCATGGTAAAATTGAAGATTTGTCATGTATAAAACACCACATCTAATTACACCAAATACTACCTTTGCACTTGTTCTTATTATAAAGTTATGTCATTCTATTTTTTTATTATCCTGACCTTTATTTTGATAATACTAATATCAGCTCTATTTCTAGAAAAGACTTTAATCTATTTGAGCTAGTTCTTATCTGACAAGATATAAGAAGTTTCAATAAATAAAAAAATATAGATGATAACATTGTACGTTTTTACAGAACATATCCTAAGTAGTTATTTTTAGAATGACCAAATCTATTAACTTTTAATGGTTTTACACCAGTGACAATTTTTACACCTTAGAATGATGGCTGAAATGTTGTTAGGCCATTTAAAGTATAGATATTTCATAGGAATTGATCACTTACTCCTGGTTAATACTATATCCCAGAACTGTGTACTACTTTGGGGAATTATTAAAGAGAGAAGCATAGTTAATTTGATCCATGGTTTCTATTAGTAAATGACATCCATTTAGATTTTCCTTTCCTGTCTCTGTGTGGTGAGTTTAATTTTCATACTTTTTAAAAAAATTTAAATCTTTATTGGTACATTACATATACACATCGTGATTGCACTCCCTAATGGGGATTTGTAACAGTATAAGACACAACTTAATTCTCATTTTTGCCCATAGCCCTACCCACCCTACCGCCCCCCCGTATACATAAAATTTGTTTCCTTACTTTTTTGTTACAATCTCAACATTTTCCCCCTTCTTCCTATTTTACATTGAGCATTTTCTGTTTCACAATATATAACATACAATTCGATATTTTCTTTGGCTTTCTTTTGTATGTGCTTGCAGGAATATTTAGCTTATTAGAATTTATTGGCTTGATAGGTGCAAAAATTGTATTCAATTAAATGTTCTGGACAGATTCACCTTGTGTGCAGCCTTTCATCACAGAAAGTAAGCACGGCCCAAAGTTGAACATGAGATTGATGTCAGATGCCACGTTTTCCTCCAACTGTACTTTATGCTCACCAACTCACTTTATGCTCTAGTTCTCATATGATGGTGCATCCAGTCTAATGAGGTGGTGACTGAAGAACTCCATGTCCTCTTGGATGAGGAACAATTCAGTGTGCCTCATTAGCATCACAGTTCAAAGATAATAAGTTTGCTTACTTCAGGCATTACTGAGGAACTAATGCACTAATTATTTTATAAAGCTCAGGGGATAAATTTTAAATGATCATGCAATTGATCTGACAAAATATTTTAGCAGTTCACACTTGTTAATAACTTGATATATTTAGTTTAGTGATAAACTTGGAGTGCTATCCAAACTTATTACAAGTAAGCTGAAAAAAACTGTGTTCTCAAAAAACTATATTCTCAAATTGGCCATAAATATATGAAATTTGTCATATTATGACTTCATCTGTGTGGAAAATAATGACAACTTCTTTTTTTTCCATTATTTACAAGACATTTAAGATACAGTAGAATACCAAATATTAGGTTCTACTTTCAATGATTTGCATCAGGAAGGGTGTGAAAATTGCTACTTGCAGGTACAGATACAAGTAGTTACCAAGAGACTAATGGAGATATGGGAAATTTTTAATATCTTCACATTCATGAATAATGAAAAGATAACAATAATATATAGCTATCCGAATAAAACTTAAGTCTATTTAAGCTCTTTGTTACACATTTATTTAGTTACATACAAAACCTTATTTTTAATTTCAAGAGAAAGTTGCTAATAAGTAGAGACTGTTTCTTCTTAAATTATTAAAAGAAAACTATAAATTATCTACAAATCAGCATTCCTTCATGCCCTTGTCTGTACTTGACCTAAAGTTGTATTGGAAGATTTTATTTGTGTATTTTGTTGCCATTTGGTTTATATAAAAATGATAGAATTCTATAATTTCTCTAAGATACTTCTTTGGGGAGAAAAAGAATTATAACTAGCATTTATTACAGAAGACACACAAAAGAAAGCCTCATTATGTAGATATTTAAAGAATTTTGATATTTAAGGTAATATTATTCTAAAGTGTCTGGTTTCAGACATTTATGGAAATTATCTTATTTATTCATTATTGAAAAATAAAAATTTCATGAAGCATAAGACCATTCACATCTTTTCAGAATTGAGATGATCTCACAAGAGTAATAGCAAAAATTTAAATGGGTAATTTTTATCATAAAATAACATATTCATACCTTGGGCACTAGAGTATGGAACTCTTTCTAATGAAAAAGGAAAGCAAAGTTGCTAACATTTTGTAACCTGTAGATTGGATAAGAGGTGAAACTATATATGGAAATTCAGTGGCCTTACCTTTGAACATAAAGTCCTTTGAGTTAGTACAAATGTATTTAAAGCATAGGTATTTGATGAGGCAGATTACAGTTGTCCACAATTTTTAGTACCTTCCTTGAAGAATTTGAGTCTATTTTTTAGCTCATAACTCTGGGCTAAATTTATGTGGCTTTTGATGAATTAAATTTGGCAGAAATGATAGTCTGAGACTTCTGATCCTGGGTCTCCAGAAAATTTTCCTATTCCACATGTCCTTTAGCACTTGTGTTTACCATGTGAACAAGGTAAAGCTTTCCCACACAATGATCTAACTCAGGTCAAAGACTATGTGCCTCAGTTATTGTCTGTTCCTGATTGACAATTTTATGTAGTTGAATAGTGAGTAACAGAGAAAACAGGTCATTATTGGCATGCTACTGAGACAAGCAGTGTAATGTTGAACATATATGAAGAAGATTTCTGAGAAAATGCTGCATACATATCTGTAAGATATACGCCATATATAGAAGGAGGGGACCCTGCATTGCAGACATCTGTTAGATGATACTTAATGTTACCTTGAGTGGTTACACAATCAAAAACTCACTTTGCTCCAAACTTTCCACATTCTGTCTTGTTTGACATTTAAGATTTTGCTCTTCCTTATAATTCCTATCGGTGCTTGTTATTTTTTACTTATATCTTTTGTTTTTACATAAAATTATGTGTATCTGTCATAAAAATACCAGTAGTATAATATATAATTTGGAGTGATTACATCACTTAGAGACTTTTTGTCCTTTCATTCAGACTTTTAAGAGTAAATAATACTTGATTTCTATTTACATAATTAACAATTGCTTAGTGTACAATGTTATAAAGACACATGAACACAGTACAACTTATATACATAAATCATCTGAGTAACATCAATAGGCATTAATTTATTCATTCCTCTAATACAATATAATTTTTGCACCTTAATTATATTCAAATCATTAACAACTTTTTTGGGGGATATTACATTCATTCTTTGTACTAGGTATAGTTAGTGAATACATAAGAGTACGTATTCTGTCCCATACTGAAAGTATGATCTAAGAGACATGAACAAAGATAAGAAACCAAAAGAAAAAAATGTTACATGCAAAAAGAAGCCCTAAGATGAGGGCATTAATCTCCACAACTGGTTGGCATGATCTTGTCCTCTCTCGTCGCTCTAGAGGAGCCTCTTCCAACAGTTTATCACTTTCTCTGACTGTCTGTGCTTCTGTTTAGTCTCTGCTGACTTTCAAAAGCTTCCCCTTTGGCTTACACTGGGTTGAACATCTATTCTACTCTAGACCAGAAGAGCCATACCTTGGTTCATACATCTGCTGTGTCTTTGCAAATGAGGCTACAGTCTCTTAAAAGGGCTGGGACTACAATGTGTGTTTTTCCTTGGTGTGGAAATTTAGTCTATAAAAGATCAACTTATTACAGAAGATACCTTCATATGGAAGAGATTTCATCTAAGAAATGACTGAAAGATAAATGGAAATGCAGTCAGTAATACGAACAACTACAGAAATGTTCCAATCACAGAGAACAAAAGACAACTTATGAGCCTGAGAATAATATTCAACAGCTGAAGTGGGATTTAGAAAATGATAGCACAGACAAAAGGGCCTAAAATGACCAATAATGAAGCCTAGACAAGTAAATCAGATTGTATAAAATATTATACTTCATTTTAAATACAGTGAAGTTATATTTAAGAGGAGGCATCTTCTTTAAAATTACCTTCAAGAAATAGCTCTGGCAAAAGAAATGAGTGTGGCCTGGGGAGGGGTGGAGAAGCTGCAGTCAGGATGACTTTAAGAGTTGACTCTCCCCATCTCTAAGAAAGGATAAATATGAGACACCTGTTAGAGAAATGGGTGCACCTGACAAATATAGTGTGGAGTGATGTAAATCATACATATAAGCGTCAGTAACTATTGGTGTCTCTCATTCACAGCATACAAAGTACAGAAAGTGAAATAAAGGCTGGGTACAAGGAAGAAAAGGAATATAATTCTTGCAGATAAGAAGGATCCAGATGATTGAGGGTGACGAGGGGAGAAGTAGTAAGACGAAGACACCATGTCAGGCACAGGATCCTAATAACCACAGTGAACCACAGTTTATTGACATGAGGTAAGAATGATAATAACAATCATAGTAATGGAAATGGGGGAAAGGGGTTAGGTGAATGACAAGAGGAAAGAGATTTAAAAAGAGAAAAAATCTGTGTTATGTAATATTCCTACTCTTCAAGGTGAATGTAAACTATGTATGGCAAGCCAGTATTAATAAAAGAAAAGGAAAGAGATGACACTTCTAAAATATTCTTACTAACCTCTAAACAAAACAATGGAAAGAAGCATAAAGTGCAGTGTATTTAAAATACATTTTTAATATGTATGAAATTAAATGTCTGATTACTTATGGAATGTGTGGGGGAAAGTAAACTGTAGCTCCCAGATGTCATGGCAGTGAGTGAAATGAGGGTGTAGGGTTCTGACTCATTTTAATGAGACAAACTCAGTTGGAATATTGGAAATATAAATTTTAAAGTGTGGCCACATAAGGAGACATGTCCTGCAACAAGGAACTGACTATATTATGTAGTGAATGAAAGGAAGGAAAAGGGCATGCACTGGCTCACAAATGGATTAAACAAGATTCCATTGCAATTTGTTTTGTATCACATTGATTTTACGGAGATTAAATATGAATAGAATAAGTAAGAGGGAGTGAATGTTTCGACACTGAAAGTCATCACACAGTATTATTAAAACTGTCCACAGATTTCTAAATAAGTATGGGGAAATCTGCAGAGATAAGTAATGTCTCTGTTTGGCTCATTATTTTAAAATTTCAGAAATAAAGAAAAAGCAAATTGGATATGAACAAAGCTAAATTACTTCAACTGATAAGCAGATAAATGATATGTCTAAAATTCTTAAATCGATGTCCTTTTTTCTTTTGTTATTAAACTCACATTGCACATGAATACGATCACACACACAAGTTGGAAGAAGAAATAAAATACAAAGTTCTGGAATTAGAAAAAATCATTTTGGTGACTTCATATCTCCCTAAGAATAGAACAGAGAGAGCTGAATCTTCACAACTGAGTGTTATGCTTAGCACAGCTTCCTAAGCTGGGTTTAACTCTCTGGTTCTGGCTGTAACAGCACATAGAAGTAGTCCCTCCAGTACCCTCTGCAGCCATCCATGTACTAGGTGGCACTGCTTCACACCCGTCGCCTGTGGACTTCAGAATAGAAAAAAATATATATATATCAGATTATCAGAGACTGTATACTTAAGCTCTACTAGACTAAAAATTTCAATATCTCAGAACTTTGCATATTCTCAGGACTCACGTCAATATGTTTCTAGGATCCCAGTGACCAACTGTGGAAGCTCAGTCCTCGCACAGCTTTCCTGCATGGTAGAAGTAGACTCCTATTTGGATGTGAAGTACTAAATACATCTGGAGGCCAGTGGATCAGTTAAGAAGGAGATGGCTTACATTGATATACTGTTAAAAGGAGTTTTGTCATTGTGATTTATTTCTGTTTATCATTTATCTTAATGATTACTACTATAAAATCAAAGTAAACAGTTTATATTTTTTGTTTTCTATTGTCATTAAAACAGAACATGCACTCCTACACCCTCTTTCCTTTTAAATATTTTCTATTTCACAACAAGGGTAAAAAGAATGTGACAGTAATAAAGAAAAAAAGGAAACAAAGCTTATTATATGGAGAGTGGGGGGTGCAGAGTGAGTGGGGGAAGGGAAAAATGAGAATCAAGTCCTGCTATATTCTGGTATAAACTCTCAAGGTTGAATGTGATGATGATGATGTTTATTCATACTGTACTAATAAAGATTTAAATTTAAAAATGAAAAATACATATAACATGCACAATTATTTTCTTTCTAAAATACTATAAATGGACACATGCTAATATTTATGCTCCTATACCTTAGAGAAACAAGCAAGCATTTTTTAAGATAATGTAAAAGTTTTTGTTTGCAAATCATACCAAGGATTTTCTTATGCTGAGTTTCAGGCTATCATGGGAATATGCATTTGGGCCTAAGTTATATGGAACAATTCTATTTTGGATTAATTTTGGAATAGAGAACATTTTTGCCTGTGGAACCTAACAATCAAGTTTGGAGCTTGAACTGGGGGAATGGAGTTACAAGTTTCTGGTATGGATGGGTTTAAAGGTGTCCCCCTAGTCTCACAAGGTCAAAGTGGGGTGCTCTTTCAAAGATGGCTAAGTCTAGAGTGTGTGATTGATTCATGGTGCAATTCTAGGATTAAGGGAGATGGGATAAAGGTGGGCATTTACTAAGTCAGGACATTGATTGGTTTGACCCTGCCTTAATTCTAGTAGCTGAATGCAACATAAAGGATAGAAAGAGGCTTGTCTTGTCCCTTGCTTTTGCTGTCAGAAGCCTGACATGAACTGTTTCTACTGTGCAGCGCCACTGTGCCAACCACCTTGACTTAGAGCCAACAAATTGTGGACTGAAACCTCTACAAACTATGGGCTAAATATGTCTTTCTTCCTTTAACTTTGGCTGCTACACATTTTATCTGAACAATAAGAGAAAAATGACTAAGTAGCTTAATGATAATTACATATTACCTATAATTCTGAGTAATGAAAGACTCGGGCCAGGGAGTTAGCTCAGTGGTTCCGGCGCCTGTCTTGCAAGCGTAAGGGCCCAGGTTCGATTCCCCCATAACCACATATCATACTGAGTGTGGAGACTCACGTCCAGCAGCAATCAGTACCACATACAACAGTGCCAGGCAGGGTGGCTCAGTCCTGTAATCCCAGCACTGGGGAGGCAGAGGCAGGAGGATTGCTGTGATGTGAGTTTGGGGCTGAGCTCAGGGCCAGCCTAAACCACAAAGTGAGACCCTGTCTCAAAAAAAACCCTAAAAAAAACCTTAAAAAAAAAAAAAAAAAAAAGACTTACAGTGATTGGTAACTTTATCTTTAAGGTTTTATTTTGAGTATAAATAGTTAAAATACATACTTTAAAAACTAAAGTGTGGAAAATATTGACAAGGACAAGAAGTTAGTAGTACATTTATTTATTTATTTGTGGAAACATTAGTATTCCTAACATATCTTTCACACAAAAGCTTTTGGACAGAATGACTCAATCCATGTATATCACTTTGAAACTGTGTTTATGGTCTTTTTCATAATTTTTCTATCACTATACATACTGTGAAGTAGGCTGTATTGCAGCCAACAACTAGGGGACAACTGAAATCTGTGTTCCTTCCCTCTCTCACCCCACCCCATAATATTCTAGTACTATATCTTTTCTCTTTGTTAAGAAAAGTATCAGAAAAGAAAAGTACCCATACTAAATGTATGGATTCTCAGAAAGACTCACACTTAGGGGCTACATTTCCTACAACAGTGACACCATTATTACAGAGTGGAATTAATACTCTTTGAATAGAATCTCTCCTCACTGACATTTTTAATAACTCATGTAACTAAGAAACAAATGAATTTGATTTTAGTGCATCAAGTGGCATTGCTGGAGTGAGAAGGAAACTACAAAAAATTAAGAACTGTCCTTTAAAAAGCCTATAGCAGTGGTATGATTTCTGGCATTAATATTTGTTTAATTTTGTATATGACTTCATACCTCTTGAGTGTGAATTTAGAATGAATGACTTTAGTATTTAGAATGACCCTTTTATCAAGGCCTTTATTATTATACCATGTAAAATATATCAGTACACACCTGTGGCAAAAATGGCTAAAGTAGAAATCTTTAAATTAATGCTACAAAGGCCAACAGAAATCTTTAAATGTGATACATTACACTCAGGGAATGTCAATAATGATTTTTAGCCAGCAAAAAGACACTACTTATTTAAGTTTCTGCTAGATTTCATCTTGTCCTAATTCATGGAATTGTAAAGCAATAAATAAAGAAGAAATGACTATGGTCATGCAAGTATGAAATTTTTCAATTTCAGTTCATAGTTTTCCAAATGAATTATTTTTCAAAGATTTACTAAATTGGCAGATAATTTTATAAAACAGTTATCGATCTCATTCCACATTTTATTTTACAAAGTCAGGTGTGAGCATCACTTGTGATACTGCCCTTATAAAAAGCAATTCAAAATAACTGTGCTGTCATTGAGGGCTATATACTCATAGAAAAAATTGAGATATATTATTAAGTATTAAGATAGATATGTTATTATCTGATGGCTACTTAAAAGTGTATCTCAAACTGAGTGGCCTCAAAACAATAGAAATTTATTTTTACAATTTTAGACACAAAAAATCCAAAATTCCAATTGGAGTAGAGAATAGCTTCATCTCCACCTCTGGACAGAAGATTTTCTTGCCTTTTCTGTTTGCTGCCAGTCACCTTCCTTCCTTGGTGTTGTTCAGTTTGCAGCAGTATCACTCTGATCTCTGTGGTCAGGTAACAGTCACTGTGCATCAGATTTCCTTCTCCTTCTCTACATCTCCCTCTTCCTTTCTTTTTTTGTTTTCTTCTCACCATTCTGAGGACTGAAACCAGGGTTGCTCTACCACTGAGATACATCCAGTCTTTTTCAGTTTTTTATTTTGTTTTGAGATAGGATCTCAGAAAACTACCCTGCCTGACTAAATTCAAGCATGCCCCACCAGAGCCAGATCCTAATCCCCCTTTGTTGCAGTGGGACTTGCCACTTTGGATCTGGGCCATCTCTAAAATCTCAAGTTCACAGACAATCTGTCTCCAAATATATTCACAGTCACAGGTGTAGGCAGCTAGAGCTTGAGCACCGTTTTGCAGAACACAATTCAACCCACAGCAGTGAGTGTTACACAATTCAAGAGTTGTAGAGTGATGCTCAGTCAGGGGCACTTAATGTGTACTAATGTGACAGGAGTTCTTTCAGTAAACACCACTTCCTTGCTACTGAGTTGGGAATTATAAAAAATAATTTTAAACTTTATAGTATATATCTTAAAGAAAGGTAGAACTAAATGTATGGATTCTCAGAAAGACTCACACTTAGGAGCTACATTTCCTACAACAGTGATGGTTTTGACACCATTATTAGAGTGGAATTACTACTTTTAGAATAGAATCTCTCCTCACTGACATTTTTAATAACTCATGTCACTAAGAAACATCTGAATTTGATTTTAGTGCATCAAGTGGCATTGCTGGAGTGAGAAGGAAACTACAAAAAATTAAGAACTAGTCATTTAAAAAGCCTATAGCAGTGGTATGATTTCTGGCATCAATATTTGTTTAATTTTGTGTATGACTTCATACGTCTTGAGTGCTTCCATTTCAATGCATTTCTCTACCTTTCTATTTTGTTGTAAAATCTACAAACTAATTGATTTTTAAGGAAACATGCACGCCTTGTTTATAAAATTAAGAATACTAGGCATGAACAGTGGTGGTGCTCTCCTGGAGGTTCGTACAGCAGTGTGTTTCTGAGACTGCTTTTCAAGTGTCCCCTTTGGATTTTTGCTTTATCTTTTCTGATTGGACAGTGTTCTCCTGCTTTCACTAGGCATATAAATGAAAAGATAAATTACAGAATGTGGAAAAAATAGTCTTTACTACAAATGTAATTGTATTTTTTAATTACATGACACTATTTGATTTTGTCTGTTTTGCGAATGTCAGATTGTTAACATATACTATTTGTATTATGACATATTTTCATAAGGATATTTTTCAGCTGCAAAAGGTAAAATATTTGAGTTAAGATTCATTAAGATTCAGGAATTTTAATCCAATCACCTTTAGTTATTTTTAAATGTTTTATCTATCTTTACTCAGTACTCACAATGATCAGTTGTGTTTTTAACACTAAAAAATCTCCATATTCAGCATGAAAATAAATCAAAGTACAAGGAGACTAAATAATTTTTAAATTTAAATCTTTACCGGTATATTGTATATACACTTCATGATCACATTCAACATTGAGAATTTGTATCTGTATATGACATGACTTAATTCTTATTTTTTTCCATTTTCTTACCCAACCTAACCCTCATATGCATAGCTTTGTTTCCTTTTCTTACCATCACATTTTTCTTTCCCATTACACCCCATTTTCCTTTGAATATTTTCTATTTCACAATATTTAATCACACATTCTAGAACTAATTTACATCTTCAGTTTCTCGTACAAGAGAAAAGATATATTTACACATCTGTGATCTATTTATTTCACTTGTGAACATGTCCTTAAGGTACATCCATTTGAGTATAAATGACTCAAGTTTATCATTCTTTATGGCAGAGTAATACTCTATTTAATTAAACACACACATATTATCTTTTTCTAGTCTAGAGTTGGTGAGCATCTAAATAATTGCATTCAGGCTACTCAATTGGTGAAGTGGTAAATTCAGAATATGAATTTGTGTGTCAGGATCCAGAATCTGATATCCCAGGCAGTGCATTGCTTCTCTCAATTTGTAAATATGTTCCAAAGATAGTACATTAGATTCAATATGAGTACTTAACTTGTCTTCAAATCATTTCAAAGCTGAGGTGGAAAATTGATATTTCTATGGTAGAGAACATAATTTCTCTAGTGTAAGGATCTGTGAGTTAAGGTGTTTATGAAGTTATAGCTACACATCCAGGATTAAAAGTCTACATATTTAATTACATATTTCACACAATATGTATTATATACATATATATATATATACATATATATATGTATATATATGTATATATGTATATATTTTTTTTCTGTTGGCTTTGCTAGAATTTCCAAAGCCTAGCATTTGGAATTTTTAACGGTTAATGGTTAATCATTTAGCAAACATAAATAATTATTTATTTATGTCTAAAATATTTTCAGGCATTGAGAAATGATTAAAATAAATCATAATATTCAACAATATGCATAGATGAGTAAGTTACATTATAGTGTTAAATACCAAAATATCATAAATACTTAGGGAAAGAGAGGAAGCATTTCTCTGCTGGTATAAAAAATACTAGATTGAAGAATTACCAGCACGAGTTGACGCCCCTGTAAACGGCTGGAAATCGATGTGCTTAACCTCATCCTTTCATAGGTCTCAGCTCATGACCTATCTGTCCTGATTTGGAAATGTCTGAGAAGATCATGGCAGAAGGATACAGCAAAGAAAAGCTATTCACCTCTAGGCATTCAGGGGGCAGAGAAACAAAGTAGATCCGTAAGGAATGAGCCAGAGACCACCTTTCAACCCCCTAGAGTAGTAGCCCGCATGACTTTCTCCCTTTGACCAGGTTCCTTCTCCCACTCTAATTACCTCCCAAAAATATCATCAAATTACTATATCATGAATGGACTGATTAATTGACAAAATGAAAACTTCATGATCTAATCACTTTCGAAAGTCCCTCCTCTCAGTACATGGCACTTCTTCTGGAGGATGTCTATGTAAACTCTAACATATGCCCAGCATCCTTGGCTCAGGTAAGAAAAATGCTTCTCCTTTTTTTTTTTTTTGTATTTCCTGAATTTGTGCTTTTTTTCCTTTTTTTGCTAACTTCTGTGATCCATCATCCTCTACTGCTTCTTTTCAAAGACTCTCTAAATCTGTGTACTGCACTTAAGACAAGGTGTGTGAACTGTTTCACTCACAAGTAAGTTGTAAAGAAGAAAAATGGCAGGCAAGACTGATAAAGAGAGAAAAAAATGGAAAATTGGAAAAGCAGTGTCAGGAGTACTAATTATATCACAAAAACAGCATTTTTCAGTATAAAATATCTGATGATGATAAAGCCTGATGAATTTCATTATTATAGAAATTATGAAGCTAATGATATTGGTGGTAATAACATTTCAGCTTAGAAAAGAAATATTGAGGGCTGGGGGTTTAGCTTAGTGGTTCCGGAGCCTGTCTTGAAAGTGCAAGGGTCTGGGTTTCATCTTCAGTATCCACATACTGTACTGGGCGTGGAGACTCAAGCCCAGCAGCAATCAGTACCCCATACCACTGTGCGGGGCGTGGTGGCTCACACCTGTAATTTCAGCACTCGTTAGGCAGAGGCAGGAGGATTGCTGTGATATGAGCTTGAGACTGAGCTCAGGGTTAGCCTGAACTACAAAGCGAGACTCTGTCTCAAATCCCCACCCTTACCAAAAAAAAAAAAAAAAAAAAAAAAAAAAAAAAAAAAAAAAAAAAAAAAAAAAAAAAAAAAAAAAAAAAAAAAAAAAAAAAAAAAAAAAAAAAAAAAAAAAAAAACAGAAATACTGAAAGAAGTACAAAGTTTGGACATTCAATAATGTGACTAATTCACTGATGTCACTAAAGTGATATTGACTAATACAGTTGAGTGACAAAAGTTAACCACCAGAGGTTAATTTTTGTAATATCTGTCATTTCTAGCACATAAGTAGAAAAACAAAATTCATTTTAGAAAGTTCAATTTAGATAATTCAAAGTTCAATCTAGATAATTTATAAAGAGACATATCAAGAAATAGCATTGTTAAAAAGTAGATTGTATGAATATATGCAGAAAGAGCTTGACCTCAAGCAGAAATTAATAACATGGAATAAAATGATTACAAGGGCTGAAATCAATGTAATATTTGTTATACATCTGCTATATTATATATGTGATATATAATATATATCTGCATATCTTATATATGTCATATCTAAAAGTGATTTTGTCATTGAACATCACAAAGGAACAAATCTCTAATATGAAGGAGAAAAATGCTAACATTCCTCCAGGTTGGTGTGAGACACAGTTAGGTTACCAGAGAGGGACTCTTAGAGAAGGAATCAGAATTTAATGAGGCACCAAGGGACTGTGAGTCTATTCTTTGCAGAGACCACAAGTAGAGGGATATTTTTAATGACTCTAGTGGCCATATATGATATATAATGAAAGATAATAGTCATAAAATTAATTGAAAGTTCAGTACTAGAAAGCAGTTTAGGAGAGGGCATCAGACAGAAATGGGAAGTGACAAGTATCTTCTTTTTGTCATGAAGAAAACTTTGACAGGTGTATTTAGCTCCAATTATTTTGTGGGCTTAAGGTCTCCCAACGTTTCCAAACCTACTGTGATAATTATTGATTTATTGAGCATATTTTAAACTTTCTAATTTTAAACATCCATATTGACTTCCTTTACCTCTAACTTTATCACCCAAATTCTTAAAAAATTGTGTAGAACTAGTTTAGTCTGACCCACTCCAAAGAAGCTACTTTCTTCTAGGTGTCAAATTGAGAGTGAATATGAAAGTTTGGTGCTCATAAAGAGCATTACAAATCTCAGAAGAGGCTAGGCTTGCTTTCATATATCCATAGTGCCAGAGTCTGAGTTGCTAACACAAGAGAACTCTATGATGAAGGGTGGACCAAGCCACTTAATTAGGCCCTGTCTCAAAGTAATAAAGAAAGAGGTAAGAAAAAAAAAAAAGGAGAAGCAGGCAAGACAGTTCGGTGCAAATGCCCAATAATTAGAAATAAATCCAAAGAAAAAAATGTAAACATAAGATCTAGTCAGGAAAATTTCTTTCTACTCTCTTTTGAGATAGCTTTTTAAAAATCAAAGGCCTTCAAGACATAGTACATACATCTGCAGATCAATTCCAGTGAAGAAGGAAAGTAGTTATAATGTCTTAAACATGCCTTTGTTAATTCAAATTCATTCTTATTCATCGTGATAACAAAAGTTGTATTATAATTTTACAGAGTAAACACCTTTCATTTTAATTGTGTATAACTTTTAGACAAACTTTGGCATCTTCTTCCACATGGCATTCCACTATTAGGTCCTTTCTGTCAAAGCTATATGTTTGTATAAAAAACTAGTTTTGTACTCTCAGCCAAACTAAAATAAATGAGAAGGTATACCTGCAGGAATATTATTGAAAGTCATTGAAAATATTTTCAAAAACTTTCAGTTGAAACAAGCATTGATTATTCATGTCAATCTTTTTTCTCTAACTGATTTAAACACTGTCAGGCCCGCAATAGCAGCAATCTTTTGAGAACACTGTATTTTCTGTTCTTGGACTTTGGAAACATTCTCTTATACCTTGAACAGCTGCCAATATCATCCTCAGGAACATTTGAAAACATTCTAAATTTATATCCTAAGCTGTAATATCACACAGTTTTATTGGAATGAGTGCCAGAAAATAAAACAAAGAATTAGGAAACATTAATCTATTGCTTATAAATTGCTAAATAGGGTAAAATTTGGGTTTAGCTCCTTTAGCTCGAAGCACAACTGTAAGTGTATCTGGAAGAAACAATGTATTTCTCTTCAATTGATTTCCTGAGATTTATAGACAACTGAAAGGGCAAAATCAGGAATCAAATTGAGTTGGGTGTAAATAAATAAGCTATTCTAAAAATCATAAAGAAATTCATTAGACTGGAAGAAAAATCAATTGTTCTGTTTATTCCATCTGTATTATGAAGTGAAAAAGAGTAATATTCATATACATAAAGGTGAATAGCAATTTATTTTGGAAGATTTGAGTTTGCTTTTTTTCTATAACTGTGATCTTTATATTAATTACATTAAGGAATATCTTTGTGGGGATTCACATAAGGTGATATTTTCATGCATCATAAATATTGAATGACATCAAATACGGAAATAAGTCCAAGAAGGAAAGTAAGAGAAATATAAAGGAATATGAGGAGAAAAAACTAAAATTTATTAGTTTTATGAATTATGCTCATTACTTATGTTATATCTGTATCTGTCCCATTTTCTGAAAATTATAGTAATTGGTTGCCTATGACTACATAGCAAGGTCAGAATTCTCAATTTCCTTTTATGAAACTAATTTTGGAGGTTCAATATTGCTAGTAATCAAAACAAATATTGTGGTGAAATGTGGCATTATGCACAAAAAGAACAGTAGTCACAGATATATTCATCAGAGATGTTTTGATTCTATTTAGTTATCACTATTACAGTATATTAAATTAAAACATGGTAGAACTATTGTTATTTACAACTGTGAGACAATCATTCATGGCACATAACTCAGAAGGGAAGATGGGAGGGGAAATCTCACAAGAGTTGTCCTGAGTGGGTGGTGCCCTTGGATGTAACACAACAGGGAGCTCCAGAAGTTGGCCACGTTGAGGTACTGGAGCAGACTTGGGCAGTGGGCTACATAAGACTAGTACCATTCATCACCAGCATTTCTATGGATATACAGCAAAGTGTCTGACTGTGAGACCAGCCATAGACATTGGTTTGTGCAAGGGGCATACTTGGAAAGATTTCCACACAGAGCTTGCTGAGCAAGGATGAATGAGAGCCTTCAGAGCACAGGAGTCGCTGCTGCTTGGGTTCCATTTTTGGTTTTACTATGGCTTTCTTTACAGACATATGGGTGAGGGTGTTTCCAGAAATGTGCTGTCATCATTTCAAACTATATTATTTTGATGTCACAGATTTCTGCCCTCATATGACTGAAATGAAAGCAGAAACAATTTGTATTAAAAACACCAAAAAATATCAAAATAATTTTGACAGTGACTTCATGCCTCCATGCATTAGAAATGTTTTTGTTGTTGTTTCAGTATTTGGAGGCAGTCACATACAATCAAATATTTCAGATTTTGGATATGTATCAATTCCAGATATTACTAGTATAATTTCAATC
Source organism: Petromus typicus (assembly GCA_004026965.1). NCBI lineage: Eukaryota > Metazoa > Chordata > Mammalia > Rodentia > Petromuridae > Petromus > Petromus typicus. The sequence continues at coordinate 25,262 of PVIR01019863.1, forward strand.
ACACAACTTTCACCTTATAATGAATGTTTTTCACAGCTTATGAATATTGTCATTCCTATTCTCCTGAAAAGTAATAAAATCAAACTACTGATTTTTCTACAAATAAGGAAAGTCCACAAATTAATGTAAACATTTCTTATAAATTTGGTCATGTGTAAATGCATTTATTTGTGTTCCTTGATTGTGATGATAGTAGAAGAAAATACTTGTTGCTGTGAATAGTTTTATACTGGAATGGCAACTGATATTAAAAATATTGAAAAAACAATATTTTAAAATGACAAAGCTATTTGATTTAACTACTTTTATGTCACGTTAATTCTTAGGAGCAGCTTTTTGTTTCCTTTTATGTTTATATTTCTACATGTGGAAAATAAAAGGCATGATTTTTTTTCCTGCAAAACTGGAGATAATTCAAGAAATAATTAATTCATTAAATTATGGTAAAGTCAACAGATCAAATTAAAATTTTCTAACAGCTAATATATTAGTATCTTATAAGGATATACTTATGCTGAATATTATATTTTTTTAAATTTTTAAATCTTTATTGGTACATTACATAAACACATCATGACTGCACTCCATAATGAGGATTTGTACCAGTATAAGACACAACTTAATTCTCATTTTTTTCCCATAGCCCTACCCACCGTATCGTCCCCCTATATACACAAAATTTGTTTCCTTACTTTTTTGTTACAATCTCAACATTTTTCTCCCTTTACCCTATTTTACATTGAGCATTTTCTATTTCACAATATATAACATACAATGTTAGGACTCATTTACATCTTTATTTTCTCAGCCAGAGAAAAGATGCGATATATACCTATCTGTGACCTATTTATTTCACTTATGAGGATATCTTCAAGGTATGTCCATTTAAGTAGAAATGATTCAAATTTATCATTTTTTATGACAGAGTAATACTCAATTCTGTAGAAGAACCACAGCTTTTTTATCCAGTCTCCAGTTGATGGACACTTGGGTTGTTTCCAAGATGTAACAATCACAAATTGGGCTGCTATAAACATGGGTGCACATATGTCACTGTGATAACAGTCTTGTGTGTATATACCTAGCAGGGCAATGGCTAGGTCAAATGGGACCTCCAATCCTAGCTTTCTGAGGAACCTCCAAACTGATCTCCACAGGGGTTGTATGAGTCTACAGTCCCACCAACAGTGGAAAAGGGTTCCTTCTTCTCGGCAGCCTTGCCAACATTTGCCGTTGGCTGATTCTGAGATGGCAGCCATTCTATGTGGAGTGAGATGAAATCTCAATGTTGTTTTCATCTGCATCTCTCGAATGACTAATGATGTTGAGCATTTCTTCATATGCTTCTTAGCTGCTTTTACTTCTTCCTCTGAAAAATATCTGTGCATTTCAGATGCCCATTTTTGAATTGGGTCATTAAATATGGGTGGGCTAATTTTTTTGAGCTCTTTATATATTCTCAATAGTAGGCCTTTGTCTGAGGAACAGCTGTTAAAGATTTTTTCTCACATCGTTGGTTGCCTTTTTGCACTGTTGGTGGTTTCCTTTGCTGTGCAGAAACTTTTTAAAAGAATGAGGTCCCATTTGATTTCCTCAGCCAATTCCTGTGCTATAGAAGTTTTGTTCATGAAGTCTTTCCCTAAGCCAGTGTCTTTGAGAGTATTATCTAACCTGTTTTGCAGAAGTTTTAGAGTGTCTGTTTTAATATTTAGGTCTCTTATCCACTTTGATTTTAGCTTGGTACATGGTGAAAGAGTTAGATCTAGTTTGAGCCTTTGGCAAGTTAAAACCCAGTTTTTGCAGCACCATTTGTTAAAGAGGATATCTTTCCTCCATTGAGGATTTTTGGCTCCTTTGTCAAAGATGAGGTGGCTCAGTGTATCTGGAGTACTTTCTGGGTCTTCTAGTCTACTCCATTGATTCTCGGATTTGTTACTTTGCCAGTACCATGCAGTTTTTATCACGGTGGCTTTATAGTATAGTTTCAGGTTCAGAGTTGTAATACCCCACCATGTCCCTGTTGCTTAGAATTGCTTTGGCTATTCTAGGTCTTTTGTGGTTCCAGATGAAAGTTTGAATTTTTTTTTCTCTAGATCTGTGAAATATGCTCTTGGGATTTGAATCGGGATTGTGTTGAATGTGTAGAGTAGTTTTGGGTATAGCCATTTTGACAATATTGGTTCTTCCTACCCAGAAGCAAGGTATGTCTTTCCATTTTTTGATATCATCTTCTATCTCCTTTTTCAGAGTGCTATAGATTTCAGAGTAGAGAACTTTCACCTGCTTTGTTAGATTGATTCCTAGTTATTTTATTTTTTGGGGTGCTATTGTGAAAGGGACTGACTCTCCAATTTCTGTTTGTGTATATGAAGGCTATTGATTTTTGAATGTTGACCTTGTAACCAGCTTTGTGGCTAGAATTGGCGATTAGGTCCAGCAGTTTTTTAATTGAGTTTTTAGGATCCTCTAGATAGAGTATCATGTCATCAGCAAATAATGACAGTTTAACTTCTTCTTTTCCAATCTTTATTCCTTTCATTTCTTTCTCTTGCCTAATTCCTAATGCTAAAATTTCCAGAACTATATTGAACAGAAGTGGTGAGAGAGGACATCCTTGTCTTGTTCCTGATCTTAGTGTGAAAAGTTTCAATTTTTGATCATTTAGTATGATACTGGCTGAAACTTTCTCATAGATAGCTTTTATTAGTTTGAGATACAGATGATCTATTCTGATCTTCTGTAGGGTGTTGTACATAAATGGGTGTTGTACTTTGTGAAATGCTTTTTCTGCATCAATTGAGATGACCATATGATTTTTGCCCTTAAGCCTGTTAATATAGTGTATAACATTTATTGATTTACATATGTTGAACCATCCTTGCATCTCTGTGATGAATCCAACTTGGTCAGGGTATATAATCTTTTTGATAATTCTCTGTACTCTGTTTGCCAGGATCTTGTGAAGTTTTTGCATTGATATTCATTGGAGATATTGGCCTGTATTTCTCTCTCTCTCTCTTTTTTTTTAAGGTTTTTTTTTGTTTTGAGACAGGGTCTCACTTTGTGGTTCAGGCTGTCCCTGAGCTCAGGCTTAAATCACATCAACAATCCTCCTGCCTCTGTCTCCCGAGTGCTGGGATTACAGGCATGAGCCACCATGCCCGGCACTGCGGTCTGTGGTACTGGTTGCTGCTGGGCGTGAGTCTCCACACCCAGTATAGGTATGTGGTTACCGGGGATCGAACCCGGGTCCTTGCGCTTGCATGACAGGCACCAGAACCATTGAGCTAAATCCCCGGCCCTGTAGTTCTCTTTTTTTGTTGGGTCTTTCTCTGCTTTTGTAATCAGGGTAATGGTTGCTTCCAGGAATGGGTTTGGGAGTATTGTTTCCTTTTCAATTTCATTGAAGAGTTTCAGAAGTAGAGGCACTAACACTTCTTTGAAAGTTTTATAGAATTTATCAGTAAAGCTATCAGGGCCAGGGCTTTGCTCTACTGTCAAGATTTTAATTATATTTTCAATTTCACAGATTGTTATTGGGGTATTTAACATTTCTATATCTTCTTTATTCAGCTTTGGGAGTTCATATGTGTCTAGAAATCTATCCCTTTTTTTCCCTACATTTTCCATTTTATTGAAGTATAAATTTTCAATGTAGCTGTTTGTTATCCTCTGGACTTCCTCTTGGTCGGTAGTAATTTCTCCATTCTCATTCCTAATAGCATAGATATGTGCCTTTTCCTTCCTTTGTTTAATGAGGTTGGCTAAGGGTCTCTCAATTTTGTTTATCCTCTCAAAGAACCAAGTTTTGGATTCATTGATTTTTTTGAACTGTTCTCTTGGTTTCTACTGCATTAATTTCTGCCCTGATCCTTATAATTTCTTGCCTAGTGCAAGCTTTGGGTTTGTTTTGCTCCTCTCTTTCTAGTCGCTTGAGGTTCAGCATTAAATTGTTTATTTGAGCTTGCTCCATTTTCTGGATGTAGGCTTTCATTGCTATGAATTTTCCTGGTAGAACTGCTTTCATTGTGTCCCATAAATTTGTATATGTTGTACTGAGGTTATTGTTTAGTTGTAAGAACTGCTCAATTTCTTCTCTAATATTTTCTGTGGCCCATTGGTTGACCAGCAGAGTGTTGTTCAGTTTTCATGTGTTTGTGGAAATCCTGGGCTTTCCTTTGCTATTCAGCTCCAATTTCAAGGCACTATGGTCCGACATTATACAAGGGATAACTTCATTCCCTTTATATTTGCTTAAACCTGTTCTATGAATGAGCACATGGTCTATTTTGGAGAATGATCCATGAGCAGCTGAGAAGAATGTAAATTCTGACTTTGTGGGGTGAAACACTCGGTAGGCATCTATTAAGTCCATTTGCTGAAGAGTCTGGTTGAGCTCCAGGATTGCCTTAGTGACTTTTTGTCCAGTCAATCTGTCTCTTTGTGACAGTGGGGTATTGAGGTCCCCTACTGTTATTATATTGGAGTTTATTTGATTTTTCAAGTCCTTTAATATTTGTTTTATATAGTTGGGTGCATTAGAATTTGGAGCATAGATATTTAAGACTGTGATTTCTGTCTCTTCAATTTTTCCCTGGACTAAAAGATAGTGTCCATCTTTATCTCTCTTTATCAGTTTTGGCTTCAAGTATATTTTGTCTGCAAATAAAATTGCCTCTCCTGCTTTCTTGCTGTTTTCTTTCACATGGAGTATTGTTTTCCAACCCTTTACTTTCAACCCATGGGTTTCTTTCTGAATTAGGTGTGTTTCTTGTATGCAGCAGATTGTAGGATGTTGCTTTTTTATTCACTCTGCCAGTCTGTATCTCTTAAGTGGTACATTGAGTCCATTGATGTTAATGGTTATGATTGATAAAGGTAAACTTAGTGCTGTTGCTTTTGGCTTCATACCTGCCCTATTTTCTGGTGATATTTGTTGCAATTCTCTTTCCTCCTAATAGTTTGGAACCTTAAAATAGCAGTGTTTCCTGGGTTGTTCTTTGCAGTCTGTATTGGGACCTAAAGAAAAACCCCTAGTTCTGGCACACCATATGAGGCACTCAATCAATACAGTCAGAACACCTTCTCCCATCTGCTTTAGAGGTAGGAAGGCTCTGGTTCCTGAACTGTTACAATGGTGCTGCCATTAAGGTTCCAATGTGCCCACCTGCTCACCAATACAGAGTCTCTGGGCTCACTTGTGTAGTTGGCTTGGAGGCCAGTAGGCTGTAGGCCCTGTGCAGCTGCAATGGTAGGGGCTGATGTTCCAACAGGTCCACCTATTCACCAATACAGGGTGACTGCATGTGCTTCTGCAGTTGCCATGGAGAAAGTCACTTTGACCTGCTAACCTCAGTCCCTGGGCGCTCTTCCGGCATGGGCCTGGAACCCAGTAAGCTCCAACCCTGGTGCAGATTCAGTGACGCAGATTTGGTGGTACAGTCACCGTTTCCTGAGCCACCCACTGCTAAACTCAATCCCTGGGCACTCTTCTGGCATGGGCCTGGAGGCCAGTAAGTCTGAATGTTATATTTTTTAACTTAAGTATGTGCAGCGACTTCTTATATTGCATAAATTACTTCTCATTATTCTATTAGCAAATTCCAAACAATTCAAGCTCTATAACCATAGATAGCTCTCAATATTTCTTTACTCCATTTTTTCTCATCTATGTTTAGTATAATGCACCACCAAGCACAGCAGTAATATCTCAGATCTTTTTTATTTGATATAATCAAATAATTAAAAAATAAAATGGCTTCATGGCATGAATTAAGCTGGTTCCACTCACAGCATTGTTAACTCTCATAATGTTCAAATACAAACTTAGGTTAGGAAAACAAAACATGGGTCTTTTGTTTATTCAAGCAAAGTCTACAATAGCATATCTGTTTAGTCAGCACCATTCCTAAACTGGTAATTTGTAAAACTACTGTCTTCACATCTGTGGCTCTGGAAGCTTATGAGGACTTTACCATCCTCATCACTGTTAACTGAATGAATGTCAGAGGACCATCAGTTGTGGATATGTATACTTAGATGAACCTAAATCACACTGAATGGAACAGAAGTACTTGGCTGCATATGATTTCTGAGACCCTAAAATATTCACTGTGACTAAATAAGTTACAGCCACTGGTTAATTTCTTTCAA
>PVIR01019864.1:0-31332 GCA_004026965.1 Petromus typicus
GGCACTGGTATGTGGTACTGGTTGCCGCTGGGGTGAGTCTCCACACCCAGTATTGTTATGTGGTTACCGGGGATTGAACCCAGGTCCTTGCGCTTGCAAGACAGGCGCCGGAACCACTGAGCTATATCCCCGGCCCCCTAAATGTTTTGCTTTTGCCTTGAAACTCATCTTAACTTTGTCTTGGACATCTCCAATCCCCCACAGCATAGATGGAGTCAGCTTTTGAAGATGAGAAGCGACTTTTGCGACAGGTTTTCCAACTCATTTATGTGTTATTGATCCTTTGGTATAAACAGGGCATCGAGCAGCCATGTAGAAAACACGAAGGTGACAACAGCGTCATGACATCCTCCATGAGCTCATCTGTCTGCATTTTATACATTGAGTCTCTCCATTCAAATGTGGAACCGATATTCTACAGTTGGGGTATAAACGAGGTGCCTTGGGACTGCTCAGAAGAGCACCACAGGATTTTACATTCATCCTTGTTGTTTACGACTTCCAAAAATTATTACAGAGAAACAGCCAACAGCTTCAGAAATCGCGGGCAACTATTTAGCTTTTATTGAGTTCGATTTGGGTCATCTCTGATTTTTTTAAATTGAAATCTTTATTGGTACATTACATATACATGCCATGATTGCGCTCAACAATAAGAATTTGTACCAGTATATGACACAACTCAATTCTCGTTTTTTCCCGTAGCCCTACCCACCCTACCACCCCTACCCTCTGATTTTTTTTGTAACGTTAACTTTGGCTCCAAATGGATAAAGGTGGTTTCTTGGATGATCTCCTTATCAAAGACTGACTGACTTTTAGAGAAGCACCACAGGGTTTATTTGTTTTGACAGCTGAGTTATATCCATTAGTGACTTTGGAAAGACATGACACTTCTTTGGTTTTTAGTTTTTTTGTCTGTAACTTGAGATAATAATAAGGATAAAATGAATATTCAATGAAAAAATGTTTATTACAGTCCCTCGGTGGTAATAAATGCTCCATAAATGATAGCTTCAAATTAGTATAATTATTATTTCCATTTTAATTATTCATTTATAATTACTAGGTTCAGTTTTATTATTATCAGTTCAGAGTTGCAGCCAATGTAGGGTATTAAAAATAAAAATAAGATATTTAAATTAACTTTTTTTTTTAAATATCAAGATAGGAAAGCAAAAACCATGCATGAACACAATTGTAGTACTTAACTAATTGTTGACTTTCTTGGATTTTTTTTTTTTTTTTTTTGAGACAAGGTTCTGCTTTTATAGTTCAGGCTGGCCCTGAGCTGAGCCTTGAACTCACAGCAATCCTGCTGCCTCTGCCTCCCAGTGCTGGAATTACAGGTGTGAGCCACCATGCCTTGCACTGTGGTATGTGGTACTGATTGCTGCTGGGTGTGAGTCTCCATGCCCAGCATTGTTGTATGTGGTTACTTCGAATCAAACCCAGGTTCTTGCGCTTGCAAGGCAGGCACCAGAACCACTGAGCTAAATCCCTGGCCCCCTTCTTGGTAGTTTTGATCACATATTCCATTGCTTTTCATTTGAAGAGGAAGAGAAAACTGGTCATTTGAAATCAGCAACCTCTTACTGCTGCTTCAATCAGGCATCAATGAGGCGAGGCTCTGTCGGGTCCATTTAAAGCATCAACCTGCCCACTGGCTTCCAAAGTCTGGGGACACGATGTATCTGACATAGGTCGTAACTTTTGTTGTGTGTGGATTGCAGTCAATTTAATTGACTTTTTTTTTTTTTCTTAACACTACAGCTTTTAAAGGTCTTTTGCTCCCAAATAGCTAATGTTTTCCAAAGCTTTACTACTTCTCCCTGGGAAACCTTTCAGAAAACATAGTAAATACAATTAACTGCCTTATACTTTAGATAGTAAGAAGATATATTTTTTAAAGATGTTTAAAGACTTTATAAAAAATAGAATTGGGAGTCTTCATAGAGTAAATATCTAACCTAGCTCTGCATTTTACATCCAAAACAACTAGTCCAAAGAATATGATTTGCCCAAGAGTTGGAATTAGAAGCCAGAAATCCTGATTATCTGTTGTGTTTTTCAAAGTGTGACCCTGTACCCCACTTTGCAAAATTATTTTTCATAGTATGACAGATAATTTTTTGCAGAAGTGAAATAGTGTATCACAGGAATTGCAATCATTCATTCTCTTTCAACTTCCTTTCTACACTTGATCTTAGCCAAAAGGCCGAGAAGTGATCAACTTCCTTTCTGATTATGTCAAAATTTGTATTTCGTAGCTATTTTGCCTTTAATCTTTCTCTACTAATCTGCTTTGATAACAGAATGAGCAAACCTCAGGCTTAGCCTTCTCTTAGAATTTAATAAAAGCATTTTCTTTTTTATCACACTACTATTTTCTTCTATTTATGGCAAAAGATACTGGTTTTCCATCTGAAGTAGCAAAGTTTTCTTGTAAAAAAAGTGCAAGAAGATTAAGATGAATCTTTTTGAAAAATACTAAGCAAATAATAGTGCAGGTTGTAAATTATGACAAGTAAAGGGTGACCTCCCATTGGCAAAGTAATAATTAATTAAAGCTTGAAAAATATTTGATCTCCCTGTTAGCTTCTCGATACCCTTTGAAGATAGACATTGATTCAAACACCTTCTTATTCATGTCATGTCTTTTTAAAGGTAGTAGGTAGAAAAAAGTTATTACATCTTAAAGGCAAATATAAAACTGCCCACCTACCAGGGATAATCTCAGATATGTCAACAGTCTTATTGGTACCTTTTCGGAAGTCAGAATTTATTTTCAGCATCTAGATGTTTTTGCTTACATTTTAAATTACAAATCATTCACTAATGAATTTATTGAGAACAGGAACTGGTTTTATTTTTCAAGGCCTGACACTCTATTTCAAGATTATACTTTAGATCTTTTACTCACTTTTTAAGATCCCCTTTTGAGAAGTTGTCTAACTTCTGATTATCTTGCTATTCGACTAGAGGTCATGAAGAAAAGAAAAAGATGGCAAGATGTAATCTCTTAAACATTTTCCTGCTATTATTCCATTTTAAATTTTAGCATATATTGAATAAATGAGATAGGAATAGTAAGGCTATGCATCAAAATACGGGATGAAATTTTCACATTTTTTTAAATCTATAATTTATCAAATGAGTAGAAGGAAAGAAAAGTGTATTGAGTTCCACTGTGCATTAGTTACTCTTCTCATTGCTAAGACAAAATACCTGACACCCAAAGTTAGAGTGAAAGGGGTTTATTTGGTCTACAGTTCTCAGAGATTCATAGTCAGCTGGCTCCAGGCAGGGGTGGCCAACAGGCCTCACAGAGGAAAAACAACATGGCGCGCCTTAGGGAGCAAAGGGATCCAGAAGGACAGTCCATGGCACCTATTCACTTTAATCATGAGTCTTCCAATATTACTTCACATGTTTCCCTGCTCCCAGAAGCAGGGGTTTCTTCTGAGCTGTCCGTGTGTTATCAGGAATCCCAGAGCCCTGAAGATCACAGTAGCTGACCTAGAACGCATTTGACTTTCATGGACACCACACAGCTCACATTCATGTCTGCTCTTTCTGTGGAGAAGGCCCACTTCCTGCCTGCACCCGTTGACTGCTCCTTCAGTAGAAAATTTATGCTCCTTTAGGAGAAACGGGGAAAAAAAGGAAAGTAGAGCCAACTTCTGGTGAGTTATGGGCAGTTAGAGTCAAATGTTTGAAAAATGGGCTCTGAATCAGCAGAGGTTTTTACCGAGTGACTGGTGGAACCGCATACTGATAGCTTAGAGTATTGAGTCGCCAAGAAATAACGCTCCTCCTATTATTGCTAATAAAAAGACTGCATCGCTAAATTCAGGGCTAGGAAGGTTAATGATGATACATTCTTTTTTAGTATCAAAGATTAACTTGATAACTCGCATATTATAGTTAATTCAGACACACTGCTAATGGAGGCATACAAAATTAATTTCTGCAGCACCTTGCCAATTATGAGCCCTCCATCTCCTTTGGCTGTTGCTATGTCTTGGCAAGAGCCACTCACATGCTCTTTGTGGGCAGACTTCAGCTGGCCCTGAGGCATCTTTGGCCCCTGAGGGATTTGGAGAGCTTGAGGGCTTGATCACTTCCGGTCCACTGGTGAGCATTTTCCTGTGGGCGGTGGGCAGGAGAGTGTCGTCATCTGCAAGGTGCTTGGTGTAAAGAGTTAATGAGACAGTGGAACTAGGCTAAGCTGAGAAGAGGGTTGAAGGTGGGAGGAAGAACGGGAGAGAGGAGAAAAGATCTCTCTTTCTCTCTCCCTGTCTTTCTGCTCTCGCGATGTCTTTGGGTAATTGTGTGCTGTCTTATTCCCAGGGCTCATGGGAACAAGTTCTCAGTTCAAACTTTAAGAGCAGATTCTAGGATCTGGATGCTTGCGGGGCAGTCCTGGAGTGATACCTGAGGCAACTTACCTGGCTTCCTGAATTCTCACTGTACTCTGTTAAACATGGAAATAATAATGTACAGGGAAATATAGACTTGTGTCTATTATGTATTCATATGTATGAACATAGAAATATAGCAATATATGTACATATTAGAGTACTATACTACTATACTGTACATGTATGCCTATATTTATGTGTAATTAAGTACATAGATTTAACTTTAATATAACATAATTTATATATAGGAAAATAATCTTAACTATATCTTTTAGCAAATTTCTTGCATATGTGTAACCACCACCCATAACAAAATATAGCATATTGTCATTGCTTAGAAAATGACATGAACATTTTAAAAATGAAATTGTAGCAGCTTCCATGTTTACATTGTTCACTATAGACCAAGGGCACGCTGCAGTAAGTGCTACATGTATATTGTTTTATCATCCAGTTTTGTTGGAGGAGGTGACATATTACCTCCATTTTACAGATAGAGAAGCAGGAGAAGGCCACACAGTGAATAAGTGGGGGTCTGTGATCTCGCCTTCCACACTCCATTCTGGGCTGTACATCCCTTGTCACGTGGCCTTGTGTCAGAGGGATGAGGTGGAGCCTGCTTGATGACTGACACTTCTTTCCATTCCTCTTCTTTCCAAGTTTATCTTATCACATCGTCGTGTGGTGAGTTAGCAGGCTGCCTATGAGGCTCCAACAGAGTTGTGAGAAAGACAGGACTGTTGTATCGCTGTGTTCATCAGGTGCATCCTAAGTGCTGATGTCATCGACTGATGCTTCCAGAAGTTTCCTCTACCTCCCAGCCACCTAGAACGGCTCGGTGAAGGAACAGTGGGGACAGACGTACTCATCAGATCACCTGGCCGGATGGTGGGTCAGAATCCTCAGCACCCTGTAGCTCCTATTGCGCAGCCTCCCATTTTGGATGATCTCCCCGCCCTGCCCCCCATTCACACATCAGCTGTTGTTGCTTTTCTTCTCTCCTTTCTCTTTCTCCTCTCCTTTCTCCTTCTCCTCTTCCTGAACTTCGTTTACCTCCTTCCATTTCCTTCTCTATCAGGACTTCCTCTTTTGCCTACTCCTCTTTCTTTCCCTCTCTCAATCCTCTTTTCCTTCTCTTATTCATGTCACCATGTCATTTGTGACGGCCAGAAATTCAAATAAGAAGCCCCTCTTTGCTAATCACACTGTCATTGCTCATTGTCAGTTTCTTCCAGTGGGAAACAGCCCTCCTTGGTCTATCTGTGTTCACTGTGCCTCTCATTCAGTTAAATTCATGCTCATCCCTTGGTGCCAGATCACTCTCAGACATGTTGAGCCAACTGTCCTGTTGACGTCTCCATGGAGAGATTTTCTAGGTACTCAAATTGATCGTTTCTAAAACTGATTATTCTACTCTCCTCTTCCATTTTGTTGCTGCTGGACATTAGCAGATAGTGCGCTTCACTTTTCACTTTCAGCCCATGATCATTAGAGCCTTTGAAACATTTCTTGTATGGCCACTTCTCTTTGTTGTCACTTACACCCAAATCCAGGGCATCTCTGTGCCATAAATGGTGCTCGCTATTTGTGTGAACTCAATGCTGAATTGTTCACGTGACTGGATAAACATATACATACATGTGTTTATGTCTGTATTTTTTTTTTCTTGTGGAACTGGAGATAGAACTTAGCACCCTGTGCATTCTGATAAGTGCTCTACCACCAAACTAACGTCCCCTCCCCTTTTTATTTTTCCTTCTGAGTTAGGCTATCTAGACTAGCCTCACTGAATAGCTTTGGCTGGTCTTGAGCCTATGATCCTCCTGCCTCAGCCTCCCAAATACCTTTGATTACAGAAGTGCACCCCTGCACCTGGATTTTTTCTTTTTCATTTCACACACACACACACACACACACACACACACACACACACACACACAGGTTTTCCTTAGTTCTTTTCAGAACTAAAATTCCAGAATTTTGTACCAAAAGCAGTTAATCATGACTCAGTGTAGAACATTAAAGCTCAATATGAAAATTTTAAAAAGAACTTAGCATCAGGAAAAGCCTTGTTTCCTGCCAGAAATTGTTCCCCTTTTGCCTTAATGAACAAATTGCCATAGCTTCCATCCTCTGTATTTGCATGATTTTCTCTCTAGCCCAAGGAAGGTGATTGGAGCCCTTACGTGAACTTTTGCATTACATGTTTTCTTTCTGAAAATTCTTTTTTGAGCTAAGGTAGCCCATAAAAAAGTACATATAATGAATAATAAATATATGAACAAGGAATGCCAAAATAAAATATTAATATCAATTTCATCGGAGTACAATTTGAGATGCATCCACAGGGACTGAACGTAATTGGAAGCGTGGCATGCTTCATTGTATGCATTTTTTATTCTGTTCCCGTCGATTGGCTGCTGCTTTTCTTTATTGTGATTGGACTGCCCCAAGGGCAAGGACCATATATCGTCCTCCCTTTGTACAAAGAGCTCATTACATGTCGTTGAGGGATATTTATTCTCTTCATTCCTTCCATCTCACTCTCCCCAGTTCCCGTTCTATTGCTTTAGAATCCGAGCAGAATCACTTTGATCCTTTTATTTAAATATGAAGCCTGAGTGAGGATTCATTTCTTAAATCACTTCTTGCTTTAGGCCTTCCGGGGAGAGGGCTCACAGTGACTTCGGTGTCCAAGTGGAAAAAAGAAGTCAGCAGCTGTCCTTGCCCCCCAGGGCCGGTGCCTCTGTGTTTCACACACTAGGCTGAGCACGTTAAGGAAAGAAATAAGTTGTCATATACTGGTCCAAATTCTCATTGTTGAGTGCAATCATGATATGTAAATGTAATGTACCAATAAAGATTTCAATTAATAAAAAAAAAAAAAGAAAGAAAAGGAAAAGAAAGCCAGGCCAGAGGATAAATTCTACCCATTTCCATGTTTATTTACAGAAAAGTGGCACTGATATTTCCCTCTTCCCCTTGGCTCGGAGTTCCTCAGCTTGTTTGAAGTATAGGCTCCTCTCCGCGGGTGCTCTTTTTGTAACAAACAACACTAGATTTGAAGCGTTTGGAGCTGCAGGGGAGGAGGCCTGGCCCTCCCGTCCTTTGTAGCTGTTGTGGGAAGGTGAGGGAAGGAGAGAAGCAGTTGATGATTGGAAACAATTACACCACCATTCCATTTCGCTAATGCTTGAATCCAGGAGAATTTTCTCATTTAATTCTCCGAAATGAAGAGCCCCTCAGTTAGCCTTAAAATGTAAACAAGAAGCTTTTAATGTGCACTTTTCCCAGAAATGGAATGTTAGCTGCTCGTATTGATCTAAAACATTGCTGTTGGGTTTTGTTTTGTTTTTTTGGTATTTGCAAGTTTTGTGATGGCAGCAGTAGAGGGTTGGGAGTAAGTGGTGTTATTATTCTGAGTTGCAAAGTGAAATGCAAATGGCAGTTCACCTGAGCCCTCCTTGGTCTACCTGTACCAAAAGGGAAAAATGAAAGTCGGAGGAGTGTGTACCAATCATTTCCAATTTATTCCCACCTCTTGCAGCTCAACTCTCTGAATTTGGATATTTCAGACCAAAATATCCCTTGAAGGATGCAGAATCCATTTCATTCTCGCATGTGTAGGCCAGGTGTTTTGTGATGTATGTTCATACTGGAGGAAGCTCAGCTTGGACTCAAAACTTTGAGAGCATAATGGCAGTTCTCAGTACTGTGTCACACGTCCTACTGTCGCTGGATTTGTATCACGTTGTATTTTGATCTTCTTATGTAACAGTATTTTAATCCCAATTTGTGAAGGGGGAAGAAATGAAATACTAATCCAAGGCCTTAGAGCTTGGTAGGGGCAAGACTGAAATTCAAACTGGGGCCTCCTGACCTTAATCTAGAGCTCTGCTTCCCTCTATGATTAGGGAAAGGCAAAAATGGGAAGCAGTTGTTAGCAGTGCTGAGCAGGGGGTGAGGTAAAAGTGAAGAACGTCTGTATAGTTCTCACCTTTGTATCTCACCCCCCCCCCCGCCCCAGCTGTGACCACTGAGGAGTCACAGAACGAGGAATACTGAGAGAGCCCAACACCAGCCCTCCATCCTGAGAATTACTCCAAGAGAAGGCAGACACACCCTTGTCTGCCAGTTGCCAACACTCCTTCCTCCATCTAACACTTGTTGGGGTCCTACCATGTGACTTGATTGCGACTGTGCTACGAATGGTAGGAGAGACGACTGACTGAGATAAATATCTCATTCCACGTTCTGTCTACCAAGGAAGAGCTACTGAACAATGTGAAGACAGATCACCATTGACTAGCTGACTGCAGCAAGATAGAATCAAGCAAATAAGAGTTTATTAAAAAAAAAAAACCCACACCAAAGAGGTGAGGAAGCTAAGAACTAATCAAAACTGACTAGTGTCCATTAGTTGAACATTCGAATTGAGGCTTGGTTGGATTGTTCTTTGGACATTTCCCTGAGACTTTAAGTCTTATAGAAAAACAAACATGAATCAACTATTAAACCCATCACCTAGAGACTTAGCTTCTCTATTTCCGGCCAACTGAAAAGAGTTCATAAAGTCAGAGTCCGTGGCCTCAAACTTGCAGAATCCCGCAGTGGAGGATACTTGTGTCACACTTGAGCCTGAGTGTGCTGGACTCGGGCAAGTGTACCCGGATATCCTGCCTCAGCTGCTGTCCTGGTAACCGTGTGATCCTGGATGGGCTATTGCAAGGACCTGTTTTCTCATCTGTCAAATGGGGGAAACGATGACCTATACAGTAGATTCATTTCCCAGGATAATGTTGAGCACCCAGCAGGTATTCAACATATCTGCCATAATCGATATTCTACTCTCCAATTTGTTTACTCCCAACAGTTTTTATGTCCCACCTTAAAATATATCTACCCTAATAACCTTGACTCCAGGAAGTACTGTTTTGTATGTGTGGCTGCACCTAGTTCACAAGGGGTTAAAGTTATAAATGTCCCTGATCAAGCACGAGATGAGGATTTATGCATACAAGGGGTTGAGTGAGTGTCTAGAGGTGTGTATGGGTCAAGGGATCAGGGACACTGTGTAATAAGGTGTTAAGGAGAAGCAAAGGGACAGGGGTGGTTAGTCCCAGAGAGGTGTTGGTGGTGCCACCTGTCTAATGTGTGTCCTGAACACTTTCAAATGGATGTGAATTCCACTTGTTACTGATCTGGGACCAAATGGGCTCAAGGGATGTCAGACATCACTCCCAGAAGTCATGGAGCTACTCTGCGCTTCACCTTGAACTTGCATCTGAAATCGAGTGCACTGCTTTTCTGGAACTCCTGTTAATGATGGCGAACACCATCAAGTAGAGGCTGTCATATCAAAGAGTGCAAGAAATACTTCCACACTGGAAGACACAGCAGATATTAAAAGATAGAAGTTTATTCACGTGTGTGGATCCCCACCTCATAAGAAAGTGGAGTCCCAAGTTGGGATTGTACAGCGCTTTTAAAAAAGTCTTGTAGGACAGTTGGGGGTAGTGAGGGAACATACAACTGATGGGTAGCTGCCAATTCGCCGGTGACCACATTTTTAGTGATTAGCAATGAGTCGAGTGTTCTGTTCCTAGAGGGGCTGAGGGAGGCTTTCTTTGGGCCATATGGGCAATAAAATTGAGCACATTTACAGAAGCAGAGCGAGAAGTTTGGTTAAAGGGTCAAATTCCAAAATGAGGAAGTTGGACAAAGGAAGTGGTTACATACGGAGTCATGTCAGTTGCTTAGGTTCGGCAGACAACTGGCCCATCCCAAGCTTGTCTGTGTGCCTCTCACCCACCTGGGTTGGGAGGTGGGGAGGACTCACTATTCTAACAGGCCGCACTTCTCTCCTCTGCTGTAGCATCGCCAATGTAATCATTCTGAGCATCAGAGAGCAAATCACACTTTGGATCCCCCTTCATCTTACCGCGTCCGGCAGCTTCCTTTTTCTCAAAGCGCTGTCTGTGGAGTGGGATTGCGGTGAAGTGAGTGAGCTGGCAGGAAGGAGGGTGCTCTGCAGTTGCAGCAGAGTACAAGGATGACTCAAGGTGAAAGCAAACACTCTGTCAGAACACATAGATCCTAACCGATCCCAACTTCAGCGCTTTCGGAAGGCAGGACAAAGGGCCTCTCTGCAGCTGTCCACTTCCAGCTGGTACAGAAAATGTGCCAGGAGTCTTATCTGTTGAAGCAACTAAATATTCTCTATGATTCACTCCTAATTTGGTAAATCCTAAAAGGAATCATATGCTCTCTTCCTTGAATACCTGAAACCTCATATCTGCACACACGTAGATAGTATTGTGAATTTGTCATGTTGTCTCTTTAAAAATATAGCTCAGGGCCTGGGGATTTAGCTCAGTGGTTCTGGTGCCTGTCTTGCAAGAGCAAGGGCCAGGATTCTATTCCCTGGTAACCACATACAATACTGGGCATGGAGATTCACGCCCAGCAGCAATCAGTACCACACACCACAGTGCTAGGCATGGTGGCTCACGCCAGTAATTCCAGCACTGGGAGGCAGAGGCAGGAGGATTGCTGTGATGTGAGTTTGAGGCTGAGCTCAGGGCCAGCCTGAACTACAAAAGTGAGACCCTATCTTAAAAAAAAAAAAAAAACCCTCAGGCAACAGAACCAGCCTCTGACCTGAAATAATTTTGTATAAAAACAACATAAAATTCTGAAGCTGAGTAGGTAGGTGTGACCCAGTTGTTAGAGTACTTCCCTTTGCTGAAAGAGAAAAGAAGGAGGAATCTTGATTTTATTGCCAAGTTCTTCTTAAAACATGTTTTAAACAAACTGTCCAACTTAAGTTTTTCATAAAATTAAACTTTTTAAGGTCAAATTTGTCTTTGGAAATAATGTGATGAGTTGCCAAATAAGTGAGATCAGTTTAAAACGTTTTGTTCTATAATTAAAATATACCTTTAGTGTTGTGTGGGTTTTTTGTTTTCTTTTTTTTTTTTCCTTACTCTACATAAGGTGGATATTTCTGTCATTTTACACGGCTTCTTTCTGAGACTGTATATATGAATTATAAAATGTTTCCTTAAAAGAAAGCATAGCTCAAGTTTACCTGCTTCTTTTTCTACTGCTGCAAAATAATGCAGCATTCTTCTTTCATGTCCTGCGCTGTTAGAGTAAAGAGGCAAGATATCTTAGGAGGTGTGAATGGGGGGCCTGGGGTCACATTCTCCTGATTTAGGTTAGCTCCTTTTCTTACTCCCTCTCTGATTTGCAGTAGCTACCAAACTTCTCTGAATCTCAGTTCCCTCATCCACAAATCAGGTGGATGGATACACTTGATAGAGGAAGTGTCTGGTGTAGATGGAGGCTTAACACATACTACACTTCTCCATCCCTTTAAAAAAAAGAAAGACCTATGATATTCCCTTGCCTTCTCTTCCAGCTTCACTCCCCAACCCCCACTGAAAACAAAGACAAAAAGTGTTGTCTCCACTGAGTATTCAAAATCCTGGGCCTAGGGCTTAAAGATCCTTAACAAACCTCTCCAATTTATTTTGTCTCCTGTTGTCCTCTCTCTTTGTTTTCTACACTCCAGCTCCACTTGTATCTGCATATGTCCTCCACTTGCTTAAGCAGCGCCATTCCTGGAGACATCTGGCCACCTTCTCTCTGCCTGGAATGCTCCTGCCTGTGATCTCTGCCTGTGGTTCTCTTTGCTCCCTTAACGTCCAGCTGTGCCATCTGACCTCAGGGAGCCCTTCCAGGACTGCCCATAGGCAGTGGCTTTGCCCCTCCCTTTGCACTTTATCTGCTCAACTTCCTGCAGGCAGCTGCTGGGACTCACAGTGGCAGTGGCCTCAGTGTCAGGCTCTGCCCAGGATGTCCACTTCAACATCTAGCACCTGCCTCTCAGGTTTTGCTTATTCCCTGGAAAGCCTTTAAGGACCTGAGCTGTCCACCCCCTGGGCCTAATACTCCAGGTCTTTCCTCTCTGTGTCCCTCTCAGTCTGCAGAGCTCCCTGGAGACGGAGGCCAGAAGTTGCCTCCCTGATACATTTCCCTTCCAGTCCTTAGAAATCCCTTGCACCTGAATTTCATCTCAGAGTTCACTTCTGGAAAAGATAACTATTGTCTTTTTTATTTAATTGTTGATAACAGCCTACTAGGATGTAATATGCAAGAGAACAGTATCTATTTTAGTAAGTATTCATCAACTGCACATGTATGTAGGTGTATAGAAATAAAATACACTAAGCATATACATGTATTTAAGAAGAAATTTCAGGGAAATTAACAGAGATTTTGAAATACAGTCAGTATGACTTGTTGAGATGCATCCTTAACAGATTCTCTTAATTCCAGCCATTATATATCGGTCTAGCCCTCCACTATCACTTGGTTTATGCATAGTGAGCAGTAAGTTATAGGGTGTTTGTTTATAGCATGAATAAACACACAGGATACATAGTGAAAGCAAACACTGATGGTCTGGACTTTAGCTGGATGCCTAGAATAAAGCTCTGCAAGTAACTTTTCTGCTGAAGGATTTACTGTGTCACTAGATCTTCTCCCTTCTAAGATACCTGAAGAGAGTCTTAGCAGCTGTCAAGCTCCATAATCTCTAAATAGGCTAGGTTTGTTTAGGCAAGGGAGACATATTATGCCCCTTAGGGTTCACAACAAGGAAATATATGATGTGATGGAGGCAGGCTGGAGGGAAGTGAGCGACGATTCTGGATCTTATAATTAGGTCTGCTTGGGGAAAAGTGAGGAAAGTGAATCATGAGAAGCCACCGAAAAATGTGTTAGAGAAAACACTAGCAGAGCTGTAAAAGACTTGTAACCTGATCTGGAATATGAAGTTGGTGGGTGGTTACTTATTTCCCCGTGGATGGAATTAGTTTTCTCTGTGAAGTGCAGGCTGGAGGAGAGAGGTTGAAAGAAGAAATGGCTGTCAGGGCAGAGCTGTGTCAGTGCATGTCTTCCTGCATGTCCAGGGGACCTGGCCAGGCAGCCCGTAACATCTGCAAATATTTCTCATAAAACACTAGCAAAGTGGGGGCCGGGGAGTTAGCTCAGTGGTTCCGGCATCTGTCTTGTAAGCGCAAGGGCCCGGGTTCGATTCCCCGGTAACCACATAACAATACTGGGTGTGAAGACCCACACCCAGCAGCAACCAGTACCACATACCACAGTGCCGGGCGTGGTGGCTCACGCCTGTAATCCCAGCACTTGGGAGGCAGAGGCAGGAGGATTGTGATGTGAGTTTGAGGCTGAGCTCAGGGCCAGCCTGAACCACAAAAAAGCGAGACCCTGTCTCAAAAAAAAAAAAAAAACAAAAAACAAAACACTAGCAAAGTTCTAGATAGACTCCTCAGCCTTTCCCAAGTGAGCTAGAAGGCTTCAATTGGGGGTTTCCTGGCATGCCAAAAGGTTTGGGGGACACAGAGTCACAGCTACAAACCATCCTTGACCCCCCAAGTTGAGCTGAGCTGAATTCACCTTCTTGTCAATAAGAACCTGACCAAAGTCCATTGAGTTTTACCTTAAGGTCTGTGAAAGACTGACGCAATCGAAGAGTCTGTGAAACTATGCTGGTGACAAAGTGAGAGGCTGGCTATGAGTGGATGACAACTCCAAGTGCAGTCTTCCATGAACTAGCTGAGAAATGTGGGTACCAACCTTGCATGTGGCTGGGCCTCCAACACAAGAGAGGAGCTCCCAGCAAGAGAGGAGCTGGAAAAGCACAGTGTACCACCTTCTAGAATGTTCTGGGACCTCCATCCCGATAGTGGAACCAGCCTATGCCTGGAGTTAGAGGCTGGGAAACATTTCACAACTTCCTGTTAGGCACATAATGGGCTAGGTATTTCTTTCTCTCTCTCTCTCTCTCTCCCTTTCCTCCCTCTTTCAGCTCTTTGGGGGAGAGGGGCAAGGCAGTCCCTGGGTGGACATTAAATCCAGAGGCTTCTTTATTCTAGGATGAGTACATGCAGTGTGGTGTACATCTGGCACTGAACTAGCACCTCTCCAAAATGTGAAAGGGTACCATGTACCGTAATTACTAGAGAGAAACTGAATTTTCTATATGGGATAATTGTGTTCTGAGTCGCAGGTTCATTTCTTGGATGCTAAGTATGAATCTTCCTGGTTGTCCTGTTCCATAGAAAATGATCAGACACTGTGATAAGTGGTATGATAGACATCTTAGTGGTATGACAGAAAACGGTCTGTGTGCTATAAAAACAAAGAAGAGAGTTACTTGAGTCAAAATTAGGGGACAAGGGAAGTTGTCCTAGAAAATGTGACATCTCAGTTAAGACCTCAGATCCAAGAAAGAGTCAGGTGAAGAGTCAGGTGAAGATAAAGCTAGTAACATGCACAAAAATCTAGAAGCTAGGAAAGGGGAAAGTATGGAAACGGAGGCATGGTGAGTGGTGAGGGTGGGGAGGCAAGGAAAGGGTCTGAGAAAGGGCCTGGCAGACACAGAATTCATAAAACTGACCATGAGGTCAGTAAGAAGTTACCAAAGAATTTCCTGTCCACAGGGGCTCCTGTGTGTAGACAGAAAAGAGCTCAGGTAGAAGATGTGCACATAGACAAAGCTGGCTAGGGTGTGATGGATATACCATCACCATGGATTGGATGTTGGGTCCAGTGTGAAGACAGCATGACAGAGGTGTCTTCACTTTGAGAGAAGTGAAGGAGAAAGAACAGACTTGCAGGGAGGATGGTAAGTCGAGACATGGGTCTGAGGATGTCTTTCTTCTGGGTTTGGGATGGTGGCTGTGATCACAAATTGGTTTTGGGTTTGCAGCACTTTAAGGTGGTTTTCCAAAGAACACAAAGAATCTTCATTTCTTTCTTTCCATGGAGTTGAAGTAGTGGAGGATCAGATGAGGAAAGGATTATCCTAATGAAAGTGTTTTGAGTTGTGAATTTATTGCAAATATATCTCACACTTTAAGAGGATCATAAATTCAAGTAGGTGGCACCAACCCCATAGAAAACTTTCTCAAAGATCCGAGAAATGTGAGCCAAGAAACACTGCGTTTTCCTCCCTACAGTCGTGTAGACAAAAGAAAACTCCTTTGGATTAAAATACAGTGTCGAGTAGCTGTGAGGATTCCTTAGTGACTGGTCTGAATTACAATTTGGACTTGTCACCGGATGGCATGTCTCCCAGCCTTCCTCAGACATCAACCACCTGAAGCAGCAGCCCCACAGGGCTGTGCACATTTCTGATACTCATTACCTCGGACCATGAAGATTGATTTAAAGCTTTACAATATTTACCTTTCAAATCATTTATGTTTATTTGCTTGACAATCAAGCGGCCATGGAGAGACACTGCTTCCTGAAGCACTGCAGACTAATATAATTTCACAGCTCCAATTACAAACGAGAAAAATTGTTTCATTGAACAACAGAGGAGCCAGACATTTCTGAGAAATCCTGGTTAAAGAGGAGACAAAATACTCTCTGCAAAACAGGCCACATTATTAATGACTTCCTGAGTAAAATCTTGCTGCTTCTCTGCGCCACGAGCCTCCAGTTCAGAGGGAGGCTGGTTTGCTAATCTATAAAGCCCAATGCTTTTCAGACTGATAAACCTGCACTGCTGGGGCATCCTGGGCTGCAGCTGCTATGACCTCGCAGACTCATGAGCAGCATGACTTACCGGCCTTTCTACTTAGCAAATACATCCTTCACGTACTACTTCCTATGAATCTTTTTTTTGTGGAATTCTAGAATCTTGCCTGGAGCTCAACAGTCATTCTGTTTAACTCTTTGTCTGATACTTTAGCTCTTTGTCATCCTTCTCTGTCTGTCTGCTGTTTGAAAGTCTTGGGAGTAGGAATTCCCACAAAAAGCGAATTATCAGGAAAATTAGACTTGCCATGAAAATTAATTAATTTGACTATATATTAAGTTGAATTTTAAGTCCACTGGCTTCCCCAAGAGAACATGAATGTCCGAAATCTGTCATCAGCCTTTGCCTTTGGATTCATATCCCCTTTTTTTTTTTTTTTTTTTCTTTTGAGACAGGGCCTCGCTTTGTGGTTCAGTCTGGCCCTGAGCTCAGCCTCCAACTCACATCACAGCAATCCTTGAGCCACCATGCCCAGCACTGTGGTATGTGGTACTGATTGCTTCTGAGGTGAGTCTCCACGCCCAGTATTGTTATGTGGTTACCGGGGGTCAAACCTGGGCCCTTGCACTTGTAAGGCAAGCTCCGGAACCACTGAGCTATATCCCCGGCCCATTGGATTCATATCTTTGTAATAGGATCTAACTGGGATATCATGACTACTGGGCTAACAGAACAAACTTTGAAGGAAAAACTTGTCATTGCCCAGCTCTGTTTTGTCACCGCTACCAACGTGCACTTCTAGATTGTATGTCATCCTCACAATGTGGCTCCTCCTCTGTAGTCAGTTGGTTGTAGCAATAAGCAGTTGACCCACAGTCATTCATTTTCACTCCAAAATAGTAAAATTGTTCCGTGACTGCAATGGAGTGACTGAAAGTGTGAATAGACTTAATTACATGAATGAGTGAGCCCTTTATCTGCTATTATTCATCTTCCTGTAGGTACCAGTATTCTCCTTTTAAAAATAAAGTGAGTTTTACATGATTTTTATCCTTGAATCAAGACCAAAAGGCTATTTTTGTCCTTGGGAAAGTGCATGCATGCTTGCGCGCGCACGTGCGCATGTGCACTCAGAGCTTGGTGACTGGTGAGCGTGACTCCAACGCTGAGCTACATTCCCATCCTCATTTTACACTTGAAATTCAAGACAACCAGCCACTTTTGCTTTAGTTCTTCAAGATCTTATCACATCATTAGCTGCAGCAAATTCACAGCTATGTTACATCAGATGTCAGAATCTGAGGGTGGGCTGGGGAGGAGCCTGGTATTTCCAATCTCCTTGTCTCCAGCAGCACAATCACAAGGACATCCTGCTGCGTCTAGGCTTGTTGGTCTCCTCCTTCTCCAGCCAGTCTTTGCACTGTAGTGACATGAATTTCATAAAGAGCATTTTTTTGGTGACTTTCTTTTCCCTTAGAGAACTGTGGAAAAATAAACTTTTTTTTTAGATTTTTTGAGACAGGGTCTCGCTTTGTAATTCAGGCTGGCCCTGAGCTCAGCCTAGAACTCACATCACAGCAATCCTCCTGCCTCTGCCTCCCGAGTGCTGAGATTACAGGCGTGAGCCACCATGCCTGGCACTGTGGTATGTGGTACTGGTTGCTGCTGGGGTGAGTCTCCACACCCAGTATGGTTATGGTTAACTGGGGATCAAACCGAGGTCCTTGAGCTTGCAAGACTGGCGCCTGAACCACTAAGCTAACTCCCCAGCCCAGAAAAATAAAATTTTTGTTGGTTTTAAATCTCCTGTGTTAGAAAGTCTTATTTATTTTGTTTACAAAATTAACTGTTTGAAAAAGGAAGACTTTATAATCCTTATCTAACTTCATAAGAGAATTTACAATTTTTATCTTCTGTTTGGCTTAATTCAAGAACACCAGCAGAGGCATAATTGGAGAGTTAAGTATCCTAAAGATGGTGAGGTTGTTCATTTCCAAAGAAATATTTACCACTCTGGATGATCTCTTTCTAGTTTTCTCTTGACAACAGTTCCAGTGCACATAATTTCTCCTACTAAACACAGAATTTTGAAGTCATAAGTTAATATCCTTTTAAAGATATGGTTTCATTTCAGGGCTGGAAGCAAACTTCCAAACATTGTGGGAATTTTTTTTTTTTTTTTTTAGGTTTTTTGAGACAGGGTTTCACTTTGTGGTTCAGGCTGGCCCTGAGCTCAGCCTCAAACTCACATCACAGCAATCCTCCTGCCTCTGCCTCCCGAGTGCTGGGATTACAGGCGTGAGCCACCACGCCTGGCACTGTGATATGTGGTACTGGTTGCTGCTGGGCGTGAGTCTCCATGCCCAGTATGGTATGTGGTTACCAGGAATCAAACCCAGGTCCTTGCGCTTGCAAGACAGGCACCGGAACCACTGAGCTAACTCCCCGGCCCTGTGGGAAAATTTTTGACCTTTTAAAATAATAAACAGATGCGGACAAAAGCTCAACTTTCTGATGATAAGATAAGGACTTAGGATAGATTTAACTTAAATCCCATGATAACTGGGATATAAATACTCTGCAGTCTTTCCCCTTTATGTCTTAACACAAGGCAATGTCCAAGGCAGTGTCTTATTCTTAAAGATGCTTACTTAAACAGTGATGGTGAGTCTTCTAGAGCTTTCAGTGGCACAAACAGCCCACTGTGACGTGCATGCCATAGGTTTGCCACACCTGGCTTAGGGCAGCAGTATCTTAAGTGCACATTTTTCGTAGTTGAACTATTCTTATTTAAATTTACCCAAATAGATGATTGAATACACAAGGCTTGTTGAATCTATGGCCTATGTTTTCATTTGTAATTTGAAAAATCACCATATCAAAATATTTGTTGCCTACAACATGTAAGGACTTTCAATTTAAATGTAATGCCTCATTATTTTATTTTGGAGAGAATGTCCCACTTTCTCTAAAGCTACACTCTCTATGTGGATCACTGTTCTCTAAATCCCTACGCTTCCTGTGACAATATTATTCATGTGAAGGACCATCTCCAGTACCATTGATTTTGTTCATCTAGCCAAGATTTACCGACTCGGGACTAAGATTCAGGGGCCATATTGGGCACCTAAATGTTTGTCCATCTTTTATGAATTCACACATTGGTAGACAGAATAGATTTTAGCTATAATGATTACAATTTAATTATAAGAGTAGGGACACATACCTCTCACCCAAGCTTTTTGGGGGGATTGAAACAGGCGGTCTACGTGTTTGGAGCCAGCCTGGGAAATTTAGTAAACTCTCTCTCTGATTAAAAAATAAATAAAAAGGGTGAGTGTTGTAGCTCAGTGCTTCCTGGCCTAAACTCCCCAGTCTCAGCATAAAAAAAGAATCAGGATTCTGAGATAAGGGTCATAATTCAATGAGAACCTATTAAGTGTTCCAGGAATTTTCTCACCACAACTCATTTCTTCTGAAACTCTTTTGACATTTTGCAACTCTACCAGCTCTGAGGATTTGGTTGTAAGCAATAGAAACCAAATTTGGTAAAATTAAGTAAACATAAATGTACTTAGAAGACAAAGTTTTCTTATCAGAAATATGGGAAAATAGTCGTATCTACCAACTAAAGTCACCAGAAGGGTTAACTCAAATCCTACATGCGAGATACACTGGCAATCCTGGCTCATCAGGAAGCTAAGGCAGGAGAATAACAAGGGTAAGGCCAGTCAGAGTCATGCAGTGGGACCTCATCTCAAAAGCTACAAATAAATAAATAAGATTGTAGCTCAGTGGCATAACATCTTTGAATTTAATCCCAAGGGTCACAACAGGATCTAAAAAGAAAAGAAAAGAAACCCTGGGCCCAGGGATTTAGCTCAGTGGTTCCCAAGGGCCCAGGTTTGATCCCCAGTAACCACATACGACAATGCCGGGTGTGGAGACTGATGCCCACCAGCAATCAGTACCACATACCACAGTGCCAGGCATGGTGGCTCATGCCTGTAATCCTAGCACTTGGGAGGCAGAGGCAGGAGGATTGCTGTGAGTTGGAGGCTGAGCTCAGGGCCAGGGTGAACTACAAAGCAAGACCCTGTCTCAAACACACACACACACACGCACACACACATACAACAGTGTGTAGCAGTGTGATGTGTTATAAGCACTCAGAATTTATTAGTAATAGTAGCAGTTTTGAGTACAAAATATCTCCCTCAGGATTCAGATTTCAGGTCCTGTTTGCAGTTAGTTGTCCAGTCTTTGTCCTGATCTTTATGACAGTTTCTTTGGGGCCAGAGCCACGGGAGGGCAGCTTCCAAGGGAGCAGTCACTGGCTGTGTTGGAAGAGAATGCAGAGATCGAGCTGACAGAAAAGAGATGCCCTTCTCTCGTCCCACTTTTATCCAAGTCTAGTTTCCGCCATTACTCCTTGTTTTTGCTACTAATCACCTTTGTTTTACTTTAGGTTTACTGGGCAAGAACCATTTGTTCCCATATCCCCTGAAATATGGCACCTCAAAAGATTAAAAAAATGTTCAACTTCCATGGATGGCATTTAAATTTAATCCTGATTTTTATGATTCATAGCTCAGCTTAGGTGGCAACTGGGTCTGAATGGCTCAAACCACGGTTGGATTGGAGGGGAGGGGTGGTCCTTAAGCTTTTTATTTTCAAGGTAAATATGGAGAAAAAGCTGTACAGGGCTTCATCGCCTTCCAGAAATTTCCCAAGGCAGCAATATTCAGAGAGCGACTGTTCTCTGCAAAAGTGTTAATTTATTTAAAGTGAAAACAGTGGGCACCAGGATACAAATGGGATGCTGCTCATTTTCTGTACTGTGTATAAGAGTGAATATTTGTCCAACAATGAAGGTGTGGCTAAGTAAATATACCTATAATATGAAAATACTTTTTTTTTTTAAATTTGTAGAGCTCTTTTTTAGTAACACATTTATTGGTACATTTTAGATAAACAAAATGATACCATTCATCATAGGGAATTTTACCAGTACATAATATATCTTGCTTCTTTCCCCCCCATCCTCCCCTTTTGGTCTCCCTTCCCCTCCTCATATACAAAAGTTTTGTTTCTATTTTTCCTTTGATTTTCTCTTTGTTTCTTGTCTCGTCATCCCTCTCCCCCTCCCCCTTCCCTTGTTCCTGTTCTCATCTGTATGTTTTCTTCATATTTCCCTATGTCTGTTGTATATTTTAATCTGATTTCCACTTTGTTTCTCACACCAGAGAAACAATGCAGTAGTTAAATGTGTGTTTGGTTTATGTCACTTAAGAGTATGGTCTCAAGGTGCATCCAGGTAATTATAAATATCTCAAGCTCATTCCCCTTTATGGCAGGGTAGTATTTCAGTAGTTTTTTTTTTTTTAACCCACATCTTTATCCATGGGGCATTTGGGCCGTTTCCAAGATTGAGCTATTACAAATCATTCCACTAAAAACATAGGTGTGCATGTATCATAGTGGTGTGATGCTTTTAATTCTTTTAGGAAGACACCATGAAGGGGAATAGATGGAAGCTTTACTTTTAGCTCTTTGAGGAATCTGAAAAATACTATAAAATGTTAAGTAATTTCATTCATATATGTAATAACATAAAACTATACCCCAAGAAGCATTCATAAGTGAAAAGTGTCAAGGTGCTGAGCAATAACCATAGCCTAGACCCCTTTTGGAAAAAGAAAATAGAACAGAATGACACTATTGTGTATCCTGACACATGTACATGAAATCATATAATGAGGTCTTAAAGGTCTCTAGCCACTGTGTGATATGGTTTAAAGACAAAGAAAAATAAATCTAAGACCCAAGAGTTTATACTAATATAGATGAACAAGTGAAGATATTTTATGTATAACCTATATAGTATAGATATACCAGTGTAAATATAAATGTACCATGAATTTTATTATAAATATACAACATGTAAATGTATATACATTAGTGTGTGTATATAAATATAACATAGGTATGTATGTACTAGCAGTATATCTATCTACATGTATATATACACAGACATTATATATACATTATATATTATATATACCATGTCTATATCTATATAGCTATATATCTGTGTGTATGTGTGTGCATATAGATTTATATTTATACTTGTATTTATATAACCTGCTTGTCCCTTGAGCATGGATCAGAATTATGGAAGATAATCCAAAGAAATCTTAACCAGATTTTCAGTATTGAAAATTATAATGAGGAAAATACATTTGTGTATCATTTCATGAAGACATAGCTACAATTTGTGATGTGGTTCGTGTATTTATGTAGAGTTGTACATACCTGTGTGTGTGTATATATATGAAAGAAGCCCCACAGGAGAATGCTCACGCGCCTGGGGAACTGCTTTCCTTTCAGAGTGCCGCGACATTCTGCTCCCGGTCATCACCAAAGAGCTGAAGGAGCTGCTGGAACCCAAGGAGGAGGCGCAGCACCAGGCCCTGGAGAAGAAGTACTGTGTGGAACTTCTCAACAGCATCTTGGAGGTCCTCAGCTCCCAGGACGCGGTGAGTCCTCAGGAGGATGATGCTGTGCTGGGCTCGGACTGGTGCTGAGCCAAGTCCTGACATATTGGTGCTGATGAAGGACAGAGGGGTCTACAGAGAGAAGCCAGTGGCTGGCTCAGCAAGCTCACTCTTCCAGTGACTTCACCCCTTGCTGTGAAGGATACGTGTGAGGCGCATGGCATTTTATTATCCATGGCCTGGTGGGCAGGCCTGCTCAGAGTGCAGGGGTGGACACTGTGACAGCCTTTCTGTTTACTATTTGCAATGGTGGGAAGAGTAGTTTTCCATGCTTAGTGGTCAAGAAAACACTGTAGTCTTCCTTTTGGTTGTTGGATTTGGGTTTTGTTTCTCCAGCTATCTCCTACAATGCTGAAAGTGGTCAAGACTCTTCCTGAATGAACAGATGATCCAGACCCACCCACCTGCCAGAAAGAGAGGGTGCGGAGTAGGGTGGTGGTGAGATGACAGGCAAGGAAGCCAGTATGTATCTAGTAGTCACTTTGCAGTTCAGGCTGTCCCTGGGCTCAGCCTCCAACTCACATCACAGCAATCCTCCTGCCTCTGCCTCCCGAGTGCTGGGATTACAGGCATGAGCCACCACACTTGGCACTGCAGTGTGTGGCACTGATTGCTGCTGGGCCTGAGTCCCCACACCCAGCATTGTATGTGGTTACCGGGGATCAAACCTGGGCCCTTCAATCCTGACCCCTCTAGTAGTCATTCTTGATAAACTAGGCAGCAGTGAAACTAAAAAGACTGTATCAGTGCACTAGGCAAAGGGCCTCCTAGGGACAGAAAGATAGAAAATGAGAATCAGCTAGAGGCAGCAATTACACACAAGCTTAGAGTCAGCGAGATGTGGGAGATGGACGGAAGTGCTCTTGATCTGCCCTGTTACTTGGGCAGCTGCACCTAGGCCCTGGGTTATGTCCACCTGGAGTCTGTCCTCAGGTGGGACTGGCTTCAGAAAGACTATGTACACTTAAACACCAGTAAATCTTTTCCAAGTATGGCAGAAGTATTGCCCTGAACCTCTTCCTGTTTTCTCCCTAGAAGGGCTAAGGGAGAGAGCTTCAAGACTGGCTAGGGCAAGCAAACCATGTGCCTGTCTCCTGAGCCTAAAGGTTGAGACTTTGTCTCCCTGCAGACTTGGAGACCTTTAGGGGCTTGAGTACACCCGCTCCCATGCCTTGAGCCTTGTCGGCGGCCATCTTGACAGCCCCATCCCGTTTGTCTCTCAGCCATGGCCTCACCTCCACCCATAGCTCATGCCATATAGACCCCCCACTCACAAAATTCTCTTATTGGGCAAAACCCTAGGTTAAACCAATAGACCTTCCCTTCCTCCCAGCCTTCACCCCGCCCTGTGACCCTTTGCTATATATATACGACACTGAAGCTTGAATAAATCAGAGAGTTCCAGAAACCTTCCCCAGGGTTTGCAATTGACTCTGCACCTCACCCTCTCCAGCCGGGAAAGCCTCACATAGACAACAACCAACAAAGGGCCTCAGAGAACAGTTTTCCGGGTGGGCTGTTAGGTCTGACTGGCTCTACTTATAAAACTGTGAAGCACTGTGTCTTGGCTGCTTTTGTCCCACAGTCAACCATCATCATCACATCCTAGTATGTGTTGTCTCTGTCTCCTCTCTTCCTTTCTTTTGTGCCATCTTAATTAAGATTCTTCTTAAGTAAATTCAGTAGCCTGCTTCAGTCATTCATCCATCCATCTACCATCCAACATTCATTCATTCAGAAATATGATGCAGCAGGTGCATGCTGGGCATTAAGGACATAATACCATGATGTGGGGTGGGGATGTAACCCTGTGGTAAAATGCTTGCCTTTTAATATATAGGATCCTGGGTTTGATCGCAACACTTCAAACAAAACAAAAAAACATGATCTGTTTCTGTAAGAATATATTTCCAGACATGGAAATAAACACTATACAGATTCATCATCCTTAATCTGAAAACCCAAAATCTGAAACACTTTGAGCAATAACTTGATGCCACAAACAGAAAATTCAAGTCCTTGAAACCATATTTTATGCATAAAATTATTAACTATTGCATACAATTATTTTTAGGCACATATATAAAATACATATGAAATCTAAGTGAATTTGGTTAAGATGTAAGTCATAAACACAAGCTATCTCAGTAGATTCATGAAAATAAGCTAAAATTGAAAAATTCTAAAATTTCTTAAGCATTTTGGATAAGGGGTACTCAACCTATAATACAATAACTGGAATCTCAGTGCAGGCTGGGGATTTACCTCAGTGGTTCCAGCACCTGTCTTGCAAGTGCTAGGGCCCGGGTTCAGTCCCCAGTAACCACATACAATATTGCCAGTTGTGGAAACTCATGCCCACCAGTAGTCAGAACCACATACCACAGTGCTCAGTATGGTGACTCACACTTGTAATCCCAGCACTTGGGAGGCAGAGGCAGGAGGTCTGCTGTGAGTTTGAGACTGAGCTCAGGACCAGCCTGATCTACAAACTGAGACCCTGTCTCAAAAAAAAAAGGATCTCAGTGCATAGTTTGGGAACCAGAACTATAAAGACTGTGGTGTATCAGCATTTTAGTCAAGGAAGCCTTCACAACAGACACAAAACTTTAGGACATACGTGAGGTGAATAATTAATGATCATAGTTGTTACTTTTTTTTGGCTATATTTTAGGCATGCTGAAAATGCCGTCCATGCCTTTTGTCTGGTCACCTTGATCTTAAAAGTATTAAGGCTTATTATTTCTGTTTCATAGATGAAAAATTGAGATTTATAGATTTAGTTAATATTTTAGGCCAGCCAGCAAATATATGTCATATTCAAAATCCAAACTGAAATTGGTCAGACTGTAAGGTCCACATCACTATGGGCATCAGGAGTCAAAACCATGATCTCGTCTGTCTTTTACTCCATCCCCACTGGTAGTTTATGGGCAAAGAGGATCAATCTCAGGAGCTTGATTACTCAAGAGTCCTTTAGTTAGTGATATTAGGATGATGGTGCTTTCACATGTACACTGGCTGGATAAACTGTTTAGTTCATCCTCAACGGTGCCACTTGATCTTGTTTATTGTTAGTTGATGAGAGAGTTTCGTCTCTCATACAGTATAGGGATCTGAGAGTTGCCCCATCATTTCTGCTGGGACATCCTAAAAACATTTCCTCTTTTTTGCTTCAAATCCACTTTGTGACGTGTCTTCCATTTCAGTCGTGCTTGGATTTTCTGTATTGGGGAAGGAAACCATAGACCCTTGGGAATGGGCCAGTGTCCCCGAATTTGAGGAACTTCATAGGCCACTGGTTTCTGCTTTCTGTATAAAGCGAGCCCAGCTCACAGTTCATTTTTAAAGTAGGATGGTGAGGATTTTCCCAGCCCAAGGGAGTAGCCCTGACCTGATGGTCATCCATCTGTACCTTCCGTAATCAGACACAGGGCACAAGTGGCTGCGCTGTCACACACCCCTGGTACCCAAGGCTTCAAAGCCCAGCAATGAGCAGGAGCCCCCAACCTCCCTTGGGGGCTGGTGTCATCCATGCTTAAGGTATGGAGGTGAGCATGGTACTTTCTATGAATCCTGACCGTGGAGCCTTGCCTGTTCTCTCGGGGATTTGCTGGGCCAATTATTATTATTTTTTAAAATTTTTAATTTTTTTTAGGTTTTTTTGAGACAGAGTCTCGCTTTGTGGTTCAGGCTGGCCCTGAGCTCAGCCTCCAACTCACATCACAGCAATCCTCCTGCCTCTGCCTCCCGAGTGCTGGGATTATAGGCGTGAGCCACCACACCCGGCACTGTGGTATGTGGTACTGGTTGCTGCTGGGTGTGGGTGTGGGTCTCCACACCCAGTATTGTTATGTGGTTACCGGGGAATCAAACCTGGGTCCTTGCGCTTGCAAGACAGGTGCCGGAACCACTGAGCTAACTCCCCGGCCCTGCTGGGCCAATTATTAATTGCTATTATCAGCACTTGAGATTCCACCATCGCTGGTGAGCCTCCCATACTGTCTGTCCAGCTCACGAAGGTGGGCATCTCTCCTCTTCTCAGAAGCTGATGAGTTGATGTTCTGTGGCCGTGATTACCGTGAGCCAAAGGGAAGATTAAAAACCCCAAGTCTTCCGATGCACATCCCTCGTGTTCTGTTTTCTAGATTCTCAATGCTGACAGCTCCTTCAGTTCACCCAGGGAGGCCTTTGAAGCGGCAGAGCCAAGGCCCCAGCCTTGAGCACACTGAGGGCGTGTGCTGCGCGGGGGAGGACGTGGCAATTCGAAGTTTACTAGGTGGAGTTGAGCAACCTGTGTTAAGGGCCGAAGTCAACCCCACAAAGTCTCGAGCCCGAATGTGCATCTAAAGGCCAGAAGGAGCGGTTCTCCCCATTGGCTCTGGATAGGGGGGGTCTGATTACTGATTTGTCATACAAGTTCCCTGGGGAGACAGGCATGCTGCTGGCCTGGAGACAACACTTTAAGAACCACTATTCTAATGTGACCTATTTCCTTGAGCATTCACTGGGAATGGAGGAACAACTGGGCACATTCTCAGTTCTTTACAGTCTTAATTTACACACCCTCTCTCGTCTATAAAATCTATCACCTTCCAATACAAATCTAGTAAAGGACAGGACAACAAAGCCTTCCAGCGCATTCCTTTTCCCCCTCGTAAAGCCATTTTTGTAGGGTAGTGAAGACACGACTTGGATAAAGATCTGACTTCGAAAAGCCGGAACACTGGATGTGCTGCCTGGTTTCTGCAGGCATCTGCTTCTCCAACTTGGAAATCTGGGGAAAAGAAAGTTTGTAAAGGTTCCAAGAACAGATGTCCTGGATTTTTCTTCTGGCTAGTTTGGACCCTCTGTGCTGGAAACAGAACAGTTCTTTATTACTGATTCCTAGTTGGCATCGAGAAACCACTCCTCGTCCGGTCGCAGGCAGAGACTGCGTCCACCTTCTGTCCCCATTGCCCAGGGCTAGAACCACAAGTGGAAGTTTAGCGATTATGGTGCAGGACGCCCAGCTTCGATTTGGGTGGCAGTGTGTGTTCGGAGAATGGGAAAGGATGCTTGCCTTCGGTTGTCAGGGTGTGGGTAATTACAGCCTAGCTCAGGAGGCCCGTGGTGTTCTTTTGTAACCCTGGGTGGCACATGTCTTGGGGAGATGTCTGCTTCAGTTTGGGCATTAATTTTTTTCTTTCTTTTTTTAATGATAGTGTTAAGTCCTTTCACCCGGTAAGTTAGAGCTGGTACTTAGCTTTGGAAAGGGACCAGCTCAGATGCAGATGAAAGGCTGGGCTGCTGTTAACTCTTTTTTCTTCCCTCACAGCAAGTTTGGTTGTCACTTCGGGAGCATAGCAAGGTGGGTTCTCTCAGGCTTCATTCATTCCGCGCCTTGGGGACTACTGAGCAGCTTGTAAAAGTTGATTTCACACCAGCCCCAGAGACAGGTTATTTTTTTCTCCCTTTTTTAAAACAGCTTATTCATTTTGTTTCATTTCTCCAAGAGAAAAGAGTCATAATTTTGTCTCCCACTTGGGAAGCATAAGGTAGATAAAGGTGACTCCTAATTATGAAGCGGACACGGTGTTAGTTGTATCTGAATCATAGAAGTAGGGAACGCCCAGAATTAGCCTTAAAAACCTTCTATGAGTCGGTTGACTATACTCATTGTGGAGCTGGGGGCATGCCATGTTGCTCATGAAAGATTTTGTTCACTTCCGGTCACTTCCGGTAGTGGACTTATAGCCCACCCCTGCTGCCCATGAACACCACCTCGCAAGCTTCTTATTGCAAGTTAGCCATGTTCAGTTCAAGGGTTTCTGCTCTTATTTACCAACTTAGACCCCAGAAGCTTATGCAGTTTCTCCTGCTTGGAATGTTCATTCAAGTTCCCTGGTCCTCTCTGTGGGGCGGATTCTCAGTCCTTTCAGGTTTACCTCAGGTAACACTTTCCCTCTGAGGGCTTCTGAATTTCATCTCTTCTCTCAGCTCCAGGCAAATTAATCACTTCTTTGGTCAGCTTCTATGACTGTGTTTACTCTGATGTTCCTGCCGCAAATCTTTGGGGTTATCCTCTTCCGTACAGGTGCCCTCCGCAGCTCCCGCACAGCGCTCAGACACTAGGCCTCACTTTTGTGTGGAGCTCACACTGTCAGCCTCGAGTCTGGCCCGTCCCCTCACTCCCACCCAGTACTCTTCAGCTTCCTCCTCCACTCCAGTGTTTTTGTTTTTTTTTTTAATTTCTTTTAGTTTTTTGAGACAAAGTCTCACTTTATAGTTCAGGCTGATTCTGAATTCAGCCTCAGACTCAGCAATCCTCCTACCTCTGCCTCCTGAGTGCTGGGATTACAGGCGTGAGCCACCATGCCTGGCACTGTGGTATGTGGTTCTGACTGCTGGTGGGTGTGAGTCACCACGCGTGCCATTGTTGTATGTGGTTACAGGGATTAAACCTGGACCCATGCACCTGCAAGACAGGCTCCAAAACCACTAAACTAAATCCCTGGCCCTCCACTCCGATTTTTGACTGCCAAAGTCTGCCTCGCTCTCTACTCCTGTGTGCTGCTTGTGTTGTATGAACTGTTCCCATTGGCTGAGCTAAACCTACTGCCCAGTTATCTTAGAAGTCAGGTTAAATGCCTCTGGCTAGGAAGCCCTTTCTAATGCCCTTTCCCTGCCTCTGTTGTGGTCCTGGACGCAGCTCACTGGCTCTGTTACAGCACCTGTGCGCTCATCCTCTGAAGTCAGTCTGCTGCAGAACTGGCATTGGTGACAGAACCAAGTGTCTTGAGGACAGAGGTCAGCTTCACCCGCCTTTGCAGGGCCGCCCTGCACCCATCCCTGCGCGGTGCAGCCTACCCACTTCAGGGAACAGCCACACCTTCCCTCTGGGTGCTGACAGCCTCTCCTAACTTCCTCTCTGTGCCCTCCTTAGTCGTCAGACTCAGGGCAGCACTAACCCACATAGTCTTGACGCATCTTTCTCTTTGGTCTACACAACGAGAACTTGTCTAATGTGTGTATTGTACAAAACCCCAATTGTACCAAATGGACTGTACTGATCAAACTGGCTTTTCTTAGTAATTCATGAATTGGGCAGCATCTCTTCCATACATTAGAAGCAACTCCATTGAGCAGCTACAATAGTTGGCTTGCCAAAGTAGCTAGCTCAAGAGCTAAGAAACAAGACCAGAGGAATACAGACTGGCTCCTGCCGCGTTCCTTTCCTCCTAGGACTTACACTGAAGGCACTTCTGAGGCTGGCTCTGACTGACTGAGCCCTTTCTAACTGGTTGCTTGGAAACTTCTGTTTGAGGAAAAACCGGCCACTAGGGATTTGCGGTTAGAAGCATTGAGCACAATTGGATGTGTTGGGGCTGTTTCCAGAGCTAAGTCCAACTAATCACTTCGTGTATTTTTATTTAACAATTTCCCACCTTTGTCCTCATCTTCCACTCGTATTTCTACTCTCTTTGTAACGAATATGCATGAACATGGAGAGAGGGTTCTGGGTGCAAATGTTTCGTCTCACACAGACGCAAGCATACCCACCCACACCCTTGTCCCTCCTCAGAGAGGATCAGGCATGGGCAGCAAAAGGTATTGGCATCTTCAGCTCTACTTGGGACTTGGAGTGGCAGCTGGGACTGTGGCACATGTACAAGTCATCTAGATTCGAGGGCATCTTGGGACCTGATGGGCCAGGAGGGAGGAAGCTTACTCTGCAACCTGACATCGAGTGTTTCTTCTACTCACTGCAGGCGCCCTCGGTTGTAGATTCTTTTTTAAAAAAATTTTAATTGATTTTAATTGATTGTACATTCTGTATACTCTTCATGATCATACTTGACATTGAGAATTTGTTCCAGTATATGACACAGCATAATTCTTATTTTTCCCATTCCCCTGCCAACCACACAATCCTCCTGGTCCCTTTCTACATAAGTTTTGCCTCCTTTGTTACTATCAAGTTTTTCTTCCCCTTCTTTACTTATCCTTAGTACCCTTCACCCTTTGAATATTTTCTATTTTACAATATCTACCATACATTTTAGAACTCATTTACATTTTGGTTTCTCATACCAGAGAAAAGATACGGTGTTTACACATCTATGAATATGTCCTCAAGGTAAGTCCATTTGAGTGTAAATGACTGAAACATATCATTCTTTGTGGCCAAGTAATACTCCATTTTATTTTTAAAAACTACAACCTCTTTGTCCACTCTCCAGGTGATGGGCATTTGGGTTGTTTTCAAGATTCAGCTATCACAGCCTGAGCTGTAGATTCTGTGGTGATCTGGGAAGCTTGCCTGACACAAGGTCAAAGGGAGGCTTCTGCTGGTTCTTTGCATAACCATTTGCTTCCCGGGTATAGGGACCTCCCTGCAATAGTGGTAGGGGTTCTTTTAACTTTGCTTGCCTGTATCATTTCAAAGAAGTTTCTGAAATGCTTTTGTCGATAGTATAGATGAAAGCTAGGGGTACCTCCAGCTTCAGGCTGCATCAGCCGAGAATCCGATCCCACCCTCTGCACCCACTTTGACTTGAATCCTTTCCACCCCTCTGGATTCCGTGGTGTTTGCGGTACCTTTCCCCTGCCAGTGGTGTGGATTCCCGGACAACCCAATTTTTTTTCCTGACCACCACATGATAAGATAGGTTTTATTTTTCCCATTCTACCTGCAAGGAAACTACACCTCAGAGAGTAGAAAAGTCATTCCATTTGAAGTTGGAGTCAGGAAAAGGCAAAGCCTGCACAGAATCCACTCCCCATGTCACCCATC